>JAOVVA010000041.1:4422019-4447974 GCA_028565275.1 Leiocassis micropogon
GGGTGTTTCTTTTTTTGCTGAGTATATATATACGTATGTATATTCATATTCATTCTAAAAGATTTTAGATTCACCACTGAATCAAAGTGAACACATACGGCCCCTGGCATGTTGTTGTACTTTAACAGCTTTGTGCTGTGAACACACAATAGTTAATATAATACATTTATTGTATTTTAATTTAAATTTATAAACTTTTGAATTGTTAAAATTTTCCAATCTTTTTAAATTTCTTATCCTCCTGTATTTTAGGCAAAGTTGTTTGTTTGAAATTCGTTGGAATTGCCCGTGACCAGTGTCCGGACTGCTTGTGACCAAAGTATCTTTAACAAGCACCATTTTGGCCTAAATGAAGCATAATGCAAACTTCATTGTGGGCGGAACTGCTGCAGTAATCATCTGCATTATGCATTATGGTACCATATTAGCCTTAACAGGTAGAGAAGAGCCATGGTTAGCACTATCGCCTTGCACCTCCAGGGTCCGGGTTCGATTCCCGGCCAGGCTTGAGTCCTGTGCATGGAGTTTGCATGTTCTCCCTGTGCTTGGTGGGTTTCCTCCGGCTACTCCGATTAACTCCCACAGTCCAAAGATATGCATGTTAGGCTAATTGGCATTCCCAAATTGCCCATAGTGTGTGATTGAGTTTACCCCTGCAGGGTGTACCCTGCCTAGTGCCCTAAGCCTCCTGGGATAGGCTCCAGGTCCCTGTGACCCTAAATACAGGATAAAGCGGTATATACGATGAGTGAGAGTGAGTGAGTAATTAGCCTTAACATTGATTGAATTTTCCACTGTATACCAGTTGTGTAAATGAGCTCTTAACACAGGAAATATGTGACACAAAGGTGCGAAATCCAGTACATTGAAACACAATTAATACTTTGATTGATTTTTAAACTCAATTGAGTAAAACAATAGGACTTTATGCAAGTGTCATCCTAGGATTACCATCTTTGACTTAACAAAAACACTTGACACAACTGGCTGACCAACAGACAAAAAGACAGACCATTCCTTACAGACCAAAGTTTTCAAGAATTGGGGACGTAAGCCTGTAGTCTTCTATGTGGTTAGTGGTGTTGGATTACTGCTCAGAAGAGTTCAAACCCTAGCACTGCCACATTTTCACTGTTGGGCCCTTAAGTAAGATCCTAAACTTCTCTGATCTATAAAGATCTATATAGAGTTAAATGTAAGTCACTCTGGATAAGTATGTCTGCCAAATGCAAATAAAAATGTATCATGATGTGAGTTCCTGTGGTTGGCATAAGCCAAGTGATATATTCTTACGTTTTAGCCTATCATTATTGAATGATTGTAATGATTGTACATATAGTAAAACAAAGCATTATGTAACTGGGAAATGTAATATTTTCTGAGCTTTGTACTGATGCATCCCCCCACTTCATCTTCTGTCCAGGGAATATTGTTAACCAGTTCCATACTGCAATTAAGCCAGCTGCTCTTCCTGAAAACACAGTTAATTTAGCCACATGGAAAATTCAAAAGAGTGGCCTTTACATACTTTACAAGGATAAAGACCCCCCTAAAGCATAGCAGCTTGACTTTCTACAGAATTATAATTAGTTATTTCCATCTCCATTTTTTACATCGCCTCCCATTTGCTTTTCACCCCATTCATGTCCCATACTACGTTATTGTGTGGAATTTACATGCCAGATCAGATTTGCAAAAATCATGTACATTTTGGTTTTTCATTGTTTACACTTCATGAAAGCAATCTGATTTCAAAATGATTTCAGTCTGCACATGGCAAAAATCTGATTTGTCTGGCAGTCTGAACAAGGTCTCAGCAAGACTCTAAACATTTAAGTTGTTCTTATTTTCATCAGCATCAGCATATGCATTGGTATCACGCTCACTAAGGATCAGCATCACCTGTAAATCATCCTCAAGAGGGAGCAGTGCTTTGAGTGGTAAGATTTTCTCAAAAAAATGTAGCAGTTATGTGAAATGGCAGTAGGTCCTTAAGACAACAATTATTGAATAGTTCTTATTAGTTCCAGAAGTATACTACTCCAATTAATTAGAACATAAGGAAGTAGAATAGTAGTGCTGTATGTAACCATGGTTCTGTGTGATGCTGAGGAACACAAGGGACACTCAGGAAAATGACAAGAGAAAACATGATGGGGCATGGGCCCGTTTAGGCTAGTTCCGGAAGGAAACTATCCTTGTGATCCTTCAGTATAATAACCTATAACCCTATTTGAAAACTCTACCAAAACTGTTTTCATAAATGATATTTGGAAATGTTTTTGATACCTCTCATATTTTGTTTTATCCTAAATATGCACAACTGAGTACACAATTACCACTGGTTTTAGTATATCTAGTTTGCTATTAGTGGTATCTAACAATATCTAACACTTGCAAGCTCACCTTCAATTTAACCCTGGTTGCCCTACACCAGCCTGAACTATCAACTAGAGTATTGACTTCATTCTCTTTTATAAAAAAAGTTCTAATCCTTTAGGCATTTGGTCTTTCAATAGGTTGCACTGCTGTGAGAAATTATTCATGCAGTAATTTTGATTATTAAATCTCTAGCTTACCACATGCTCACTCTTCTCCTCTGAAGGTTCCATGCTTGCAGGATTTGAGTGACTCTGTTTCAGGTGTCTTCTTTTTTTACTTAGGACTTGTCTTAGCTCTGCATGAAGTTTTTCCTTCTGAACCTGAAAAAAGACAAACAGTATATAAGTGCAATTGTTTGTCAACTGGCAAGTCTTGAGCCTGGTCAAGACATGCATTGAACTACATAAATAATGCTGGAAAATCATGCACTGGGTGCCCATTACCTTTAGGTCATTCTGCCATTTTCATTTGTTTTGATAACTTTAAACGTGCTTTCTTGCATGTAACCCATATACAGTACTATACAAAGAAGCAGTGGCAGCACTTTAAGGCCTTTAAAGGCCTTATATTAAAATAATAGTAATAGTAATAGTAATAATAATAATCTAGTCACTTAAATTACTGTTTTATTTATAAACATTTCTTTCACTATCAATCACCCTCATAAACAGTTGAACTGGATCTTACAACCGTCTTATAACCGTAAATCATTGTTATTTGCACAAATCGAACATCCAGTCTCGTACTGTACTGTACAAACTCCCTACTACTTGCTATTTTACAATACCTATTATGGTATACAGTATATGATGCACACAGGGCTACTTGTTCTACCTTACAATCACTTTATGTATGCTCTACTGTACATACTCAGGAGCCCCTAACCACCCCCACATACACAGTCTGTACTTTGAAAGCTACAAACAACCGGAACCAAATTCCTTGTTTGTGTCAAATACTTCATGAATAAAACCCGATTCTGATTCCTAAAAAAACAAAAAAACAAAAAAAACATCTGAAACTTTAGGACCCAGAGGAGTGTGATCTTAAATTTCATTCAATTAGATTTTCTCTCTGTGGTTGCTACTGTATGTTATTATTAAACACTAAAGGCTTTCTAAATAACTAAAGACTAAATAACTAATTAAATAGGCAATTGGATTTTTTATTGGTGTATCTTCGGTGGGAGTATTCTTCCACGAGATATGAATTAATATGAGATATGAGAACTGAATTGGAAATGTCCAGGTTATTTACAATAAAACAAGTTTTTTTTTTTGCATCTCAGCTGAGTTGTAACAATAATATATGCGCAACAAGTATTTTTGATGGGGGATAGCTGAAGGGTCTTTTTTTAAATTTATTAAACTTTAGAGAGCTCACTCACTTTTTTTCCTGTACAGGGTGCTAATACTGAATGGTCATTTTGGGAACGCCAATTAGCCTAAGCTGCATGTCTTTGATCTGTGGGAGAAAATCTGAGTACCCAGTGAAAACCCACTAAGCATGGGGAGGACATGCAAACTCCATGCATACAGACCCGAGGCAGATATCGAACACGAACCCGCGAGGTGCAAGGCAACAGGGCTAACCACTACGCCACTGTGCCGGCACTTTAGAGAGCTACTCAAGTTTTATTTAGATGTATAAAATATACAGAAAACAGCTTGTTCATGTTTATATAGCAATTTCCAATTGATTCAATTTGAAAAAGATACGGTGGTTGGTGGTCAAAAACATTGTTTTAGTGTAGACTAGGCTTTTCTACTAACTACAAATGATGCAAGCAACAATAATACTGGATTTACTGGCATAACTATTATACATTTGGATAAAGCCTTAACTACAATTAAGTTAATTGTAACTAATTTGCACCACTTTACTCTGTCATAAGTTAAAATGTTGTAGAAAATAGTATAGCAGAATTTAATAGAAATACTTTTATAACAGGCACTCACAACTCTTTCCGGGCTATCCTGATCTTCTGTGGAGATGCAGAGGCGCTGGCTGATTTGAGGCACAGAGGGAGGCCTGTCTGATGGAAGTGATCTTTTGTCGTTTACCTGCTTATAGAAAGACATAAAGAATGGATAGTCTGGCACAATACTTGTGGATCACAAACCAGGAACTATGTTATGTTTGATTTCAGTTTCTGAACAAGGCAGAGTACTCAAGGTAGCTCAGCTCTGTCTGGCACAAGAATGAAATCAAAATATTTCTAATAGCTGAATTCTTAATTTTGAATAGAATTCCCAGCACCTGAATACTGAGTACTTTAGTATTGATCACTGTATATGGATTATAAAGAGTATTTTGTACCTTTATGACTTATAAAGGGGTTGTGGGGATGGGGTTTAAGTTAAAATGTAACTGTATGTATCACCTTGTGTGCTGGCATATGCCCAATATGTTAATGATTCACTTAGGGTGTGAATCTTATTTTTATTATTATTATTATTATTTTGTTGTTGTTGTTGTTTTTTGCAGAAAACCACAAGCCCTTTTTCCACAAGTACATTTTTAGTGTTCTTCTGTATTTTTGCTACATGTATAACAGCTTCCAACTGGTGAGTTATTTTGTTGAACTGTGCATCTGAAATGCAAGTAAGTGCCTGGTGTTATAAACACACTATTATTGCAGATATGGCTCTGAACTGCACCTAGATTAAAATTACCTTTAAGTTCAGTAGCATCCTGATTTCCCAGATCTGTTACCTCTCTCCGTACAGGTCCTAACCACTGATACTCTGCTTTGTAGTCATTCTTTAGTGTAAGTCTATTTACCAAAATGCTATGTTCCTAAAAACATCAATGTGTCATCACATCTGCTTAGTTAGGAAAAATTATCATTATTTTTAAAAAAAAGAACCAACCCTAATGTTGGTGCCCCTCTTTTAATTCATTGGTTTAAAGATGGATCATCTGATCATAGCGGGTCTCAGTGCAAATACAGTACAACCTCAGATGATCAATAATATATAAGCTTTTCACTTACATTATTTATTTAGCAAAATTAAGCCCAAATAAAAACATATGGGCAATACTAAGTACCCCCTCACTGCTTGCACAGGGTTTAAGAGGGTAGGTTGCAGCCAGGTGCTAGTAATCATCCGTCAATTAATTAATCATCAGCAGCTGTGCAGAGTTCTACAAAAGCAAATGTTTTGGCAGTTTTCTGGTCTGGAGCATTCAGCTGTGTGCTAACACAATACAGTACCAAGAGGGAAAGACATAATCAATGGTCTTAGATAAGCAATTGAAACCATTTCCAAACAACAAGTTCAGCATTCTACAGTGAGAAAGATAATTAACAAGTGGAAAACATGCAAGACAATTGAAAATCTTCCCAGGAGATTGTTGTCTGAGGTTGTATTTGCCTAATACCGAGACCTGCTACGATGTATATGAGAATGGCTGTATATATCCATACAACTTTATTCCCCCCCCCCCCCCCCATAAAGTTCAGAACATAGCATTTTGGTTAACAGAAATATTAATGCACTAAACTAATTCCAAGCTATTAGGAGTTCAGGTCAAAAAGCAAGAGCCAGCAGTGACCTAACCTTTTTTTTTGAGAACTGGTGAGTGCCAATGCAACATCTGGGGGACCCATAGACTTACAGTAAAGCAAACTGTGTTGATTATTATACAAACTAGTAGTTTGGTGCAACCAAATGTGACACTATAGCTAATGAAATAGTAGATGTGTGAACTCACAGGTGAATTAGAGTGGCTGTCCTCCCATTCTCTGTCTGAGTCTAAAAACAAAACAAGTCATATGAAGGTATACAGTATAATCAGAAATAAATAATGCATTATAAGTATCACTGAGCCAAGTTGTCATTGACCATTTAAACCAATTTAAATTGGCCAATTTTGCTTTGCCACTTTAATGCAAAATAAATGAAATGAATAAACATACATTACTATTCCCTGACTTAAAAAAAAAAAAACCCTCTGTGGCTACCTGACCTGAGATTTAAAAAAAATGTATTATGATGATGATGATGATGATTATTAGTTATTTATTTATTTATTCATAATTTGTACTGTATTTATTTTTATTTTTAAGTGATAGTTAAGTCTCAGTCAATGACAACCTTATGGCATTTTATGAATCAGAGTCCATTTAAAAGTTCAATGAGCCACATGATGGCAGCAAATTCACTTATACTTTTTACAAAATGAAACCATGGCTAAAACAACTGTTACCTTTATTTTTATTTTGTTCAACTTGGACTTTTATTAAAAGTATGCAAGCTAATAATGTGTGGAATATATGACCTGAAGCAGATCTGAAACAAAATGTATTAAGAGACACAATTCATTTCCATTGTCAAAAGTTTATTTAGATACTGTTGTACCCCTTTGCAGGTACTCCATCAGCTCTGTCATGGGTGATCTCATGGGTTGTGTTTTTGTATAACCTCAAGAAATTCTCGTGGTTGAGTTCTACCTTTCTAAATGGGTCCTAATGTGTACATGAACCCCTCTGTTCAGTGCTTAAACATAGACACTAAAAGGTCTCTCCTAGAGGCACAAACTGAAGAATCCTTCAAGCTGGGAAATGGATTAGTTTTGAGGCTTATGTCAGCGCTAATTTGCTGCTGCTTTTTAAAAAAAAAAAAAACATTTGCTTCTTTTTAGACAAATGCATCACGGTACGTTGTGATTAAACCTGTGTTTGTCATGCTAAAGTGCTCGTAGTGTTATTTTTTAATGAAAATAGAGAACACTGTGTGAGTTTATGTAATGTGACACTAAAATGTTTTATAAAAGGTATTCACCCCTGCAAGTGTTTTTCATATCCACATTTAATTCTAAATGTTCAAGCAATCAATCTCATCATTATAAGCTTCACTGATCCCTATGCTTGGCATTCCTCCTGTTGGCAAGTGTGTGGAATTAAGAAAGAAAAGAAATAGTATAATGCCTTTAAAAAAACTGTATAAAAAGATATTTTTTCATTAATAACAACATGCCAAAGATCAGCCATATGGCCGATCAGCCGATCAGCCATAACAATAAATCTCAAACATTATGTCCAGTATTGCATAGGTTCTCGTAGGACTCTACTAGCCCTCTGGGGGTATGCTGTCATGTCTGGCATGAGAATGTTAGCAGCAGATCCTTTGGGTGCTGTGGGTTATGGGGTGAGGCTTCCATGAATAAGACTTATTTGTCTAGCACATTTCATAGATACTTGATCGGGTTGAGTTCTGTAGAATCATAGATCAACAACCTTAACCCCTTGGCCTGCTAAGCCCCATGCAACTGGCTGTGATCCCCTGGGTGTTCTAATACCTTTATATTGTGGATATCTTTTTTTCAGCAAATGATGCTCCATGGAGACAATGCAAAGAACACATATTCATACAGAAATGAATATGTTAAACTTGTTAACATTATCCGTTTATGTTATCATGCAAGACATTGCTATAGTTACCTCACACTTTTCACATTCTTTCCATGGAGCTTTTTACTCTCAGCACAGAAGGTTTGCTAAGTATGCAATGCCACACCCTTCTCTGGTTGCCAACAAACATTCTAACGGTGTTCCCTGTCAATCTGCATATTTCTCATTCCTCATCATGAGGCCAAGCCAAGTGGCTGTCGTAGTTATATAAAGCATTATTCTGTTAACCAGAATGTGAGTCAGACATTAATATGTATTTAAATTACAATTATACATCACAAACAAAACAGAAAAATATTATACATCACAAACAGTGTGTAAACAAAAATTCAAGTATCGGATCAATAGTGAGCCACTATTAAACACGAGAGAAGACGAGACCAAGGAAGCTTACTTTCATGCTATGCCTAATATCATTGACATTTTGGAGAAAAGGTAAAAAGGTATCACTCATGGCTGTGTACAGCACATCAAAGGAGAAGACTGGCACATTCACACAGAATATTGGTTACATTCACACAGAGATTTTGCAGGATACCAACGGCACTGATGACATCGCATCTAAACAGCGTTCTTTTGTGCTAAGGTAAGATTGGTTTCCATATCTGATTCAATCCATGCCCAGGTACAGTGTTCTGTGCCCAAAATCATATTTTCAAGCACGCTTGGGCAATGGTTCCTGAGCCTGGATTGATTGTGTTCACACTGATCAAAATGAACTAGACTTTGGGGTTAAGTGTTCTCGGAAAGATCCCGGACTGTAAATAAAAATGCCCTTACTTATATCCGAGGTACAGTAGGTGTTAGAGCTTGCATTGTTTAAGAAAAAAAAAGAGGTTTTAAAGTTGTAGGATGTCAGGTTTCATGTGGCTATTTCAGAAATTAAGTGCAGGATGGCAAGTTATTCCAAAGTGGTCTAAAAGGGTTAGGGTTAGGGGTTAGGGGATAGGGTGTTTTCACTCTATAAACCAACAAAGGCTATAGAGTGATTTTTGCACTGATTTCAGGACAAAAAAACTAGTGCGCTAGGAGTCAGAAGAGCAAAGTGGATCATTTGTTTTCATTTCATTGAGCTTGGAAGTCCTGGCTAAACATTTTGATACAAGTTTCGTGGGGTTACTGTACGTGTAGAATGCAGGGCGATGCGGCTGTCCAATTCCGACTCAGGTAAACAGGAATTTTGGGAGAACTGTCAGTTGGATTCTTTCCAAAATAAAAGCACACCATTCCTGGCAGGGGGGGAGGGCTTGGCCCGTGTTAATTGATAAAAGTTTGTGTGCTTTAAAAATACTAATAATAATGGAAAACCATGCATAAATGCAAATATACAAGGCAAATATACAATGCCATAACTAGATGGCACTAGGGTGCGACCTTCTGTAATTTTGGATGGTTTTGATCTTTAGGCATACAGTATCTACAATGTTTAAATAGCTCTCTTTTTTGTTTGTCGCCTTTATGTTTATATTAAGCAATTAACAAGAGAAGTATTATTAATGGTAAAACCCTGTAAGAAACAGTCATTATGTATGTGTTAAACTTATTGCTGACAAAATGTTGAGTTTAAATAAGAAGACCAATTAATTTCCATTTACAGACTGAACACCAAATCCCTTTAAAGGTGTTCCGTGGTTCAATTCAAATAGACTCATCATATTTTCTATCAGGAAATCGAAAAGCCTCAGGTAGTGTCATCAAATAACACAAGTCACAAAGTCAGATTAAACTTGGATGGAGATCTTCAGGTGAAGGTTTTGAGTGTTTTCAAATAAGAACTGAATTTGAGTAGTCGGGTTTCCGATTTCAATTTAGAATCATATTTACTTATTGACAAGCATACAAAGGAGAACAGTAATCATAATCATGGGGTCATTCAATGCGAGTTTGTCCAGTGTTGTGACTGTCTGCATTCTGCTGTATGTGTGTGTATAGATAGTGTATGTGTTATATAACTAAATGACTGAAATAAGCAGCTGCACTAATGTGATGCTATGCCCTCAGGGGTGGTAAGCAGAATGTTGGTGCTCAAACATGATCTTTATTTAGATGCACAATACTGTGACACATCTGCCTGCAAAATCAACAGTTTAGCACCTGGGTGTGTGAGGGTCTCTGCTTGGTGGAGCTGGGGCTTGAATTGCAGACCTTCTGACTAAAAGGTCAGAGCCCCAACACACTGCACTACCACTGCCCTTATTTAACACTAGGAATGTTGCTGTGTACATTTAGTATAATACTATCTCTCCACAATTATTTAATGAGTTTAAGTAAATGTGTTTCTGTTATTTATAAGACTATAAATCACTAAATCTTTTTTTTGGTGTAGGGCAGGATTACTGTTCAGTGTAACATCCTGCTACACTGCAGGAATCTTTTCTGGGTATCTCAGTTATTTTGGCAAGTGCTTTTCCCCTCATTGTACTCTCATAAACAGTGAATTGACAACAGCCAACACTGACCTTTAGTCTACGACTGACGTGAAATTTTTCCACTCAACGCTACGCATTGCTTCTCCTGTGATTTTTTTTTTTTTCATTTTCTAAGTGTGGGACTACAGCTTTTGTTTTGTTGTCTGCTGTGTGTGGTACCATACACTGTATATTGTGTTTTATGCAAAATCAGATAGCATTGCTATTTCTCACTGGTCCTGTGACTGTATTAAGATGGTTAGAAAATGTCTCCCTCTGTTAGTCTATCTCTCTATCTATCTACTGTATAGTGACATCACACCCACTCTCCTGGACGGCAACAGGAAATGGAGCAGTGTAAACAGACTGAACTGAAATGTTTCTGAAAACACACATACACACTTGAAACAGGCAAACCATCCTGTTTTTAGAAAGATTTAGTTTCGAAATGAATAAAAATGAATCTAAAAACCTTCCGAAAGCAACTCTGTTATTCTTCAGTATCAGTCCGCTACAGGGAAATTTTTATTGATTGATCGTGTAGGTCTGATGATGTTTTTTTCAAACACACCGACCAGTCCTACCTGATGTTAGGACTATAACAGGTGTTATGTGTCAAATTGTCTTCACCACATTGACACAAATACAGTCCTGTTGCTAAACCTACTACACAGTCTATACATTTCCAGGCAAAAGTCTCAACGCTTTAACACAATGTGCCCTTAAAATCCAGAGCATTGTTAGCCATATTTTGCATTCCTACAGTACATATACGCACATGCAGGTCAGAGTTGTGAATTGAGGGTGACATATCCTTTTTTCAGGACAGCCTAGGCAATGTGATGAATTGTATTTGATTTCATTTTAACCAATGATACAAACTTTACTGAGCAAAAAAAAAAAAAAAAAACTCATATAAGTAAAAAAAAAAAAATTGCTCAGATACAGTACATATGAGCATATGCTTTTAATGTTATTTCTGGTTGTTTTTTCTTTTTCCCTTTTAGGAGTCCCCACAGCAAATCATCTGCCTCCATCAAACCCTATCCTCTGCATCCTCTACTCACACCAACTACTTTATGTCTGCTCTCACTGCATCCATACAGTAAATCTCCTCTTTGGTCATCTACTAAACCGACTGCCTGGCAGTTCCACGCTTAGCATCCATCTATCATCAAAATACTAATAGAAGCATTTGGTGAGTACACAATTTTTTTTGTGATTTAATTCCTGCCTTGTGGTAGCGGTGCAATTTATGTGTTATAAAAGTAATGGTAGCTTTGTTACTACCTGACATACAGTATCTAAAAACCCAAATACACAGTTTGCACATGTCTGTAACCTCCCTCGTTAAAACCCAGAGCCAGGACTTCTGTATAAGCAGTTTTTTTTTTTTTTTTAATCAGTCATCATCGGCCATCCATGTCGCTTGAGTTATAAGGGTTAACATTCAGCTATAAAGTTTACCATTAGTACTCCACTGAAAACACATTACCTCTTTCTAAACTCTCTGGTTAAATGGGCCTCCCTACAGTACATACCTGTCCAAATATTCATTGATTCACTTTCATTTGTTCTGTCAATTTTCTTCATACTTCTTAGATACACCTCTTCATATTTAATTAAATGTAAATAAGTGTCTAAGATTTTTTCAAAGATGCTGATTACAAAGTTTTGAGTCATTTAAATATTAACTCAGTAAGTTCATATTTGCAGAGGGCCTCCCCTTAATAA
Organism: Leiocassis micropogon; assembly: GCA_028565275.1. Lineage (NCBI taxonomy): Eukaryota > Metazoa > Chordata > Actinopteri > Siluriformes > Bagridae > Leiocassis > Leiocassis micropogon. The sequence continues at coordinate 4,433,960 of JAOVVA010000041.1, forward strand.
CAATATTGAGGAAAACAAATATATTCACAACCATTCTAATAAAAATAACATCTATATTGCTATAATTTCCAGTAAGCCTTATTTCCAGCCTTGTCTAATAACAGCAATGAGGCTTTCAGCATCCATGTTGTCCAACTGCCTAGCTAGAGTGTTATCACACATGATTGCTGAAAAGATTGGGGATCCACCTGTCTCATAACCACAAACCTGTGTTCAATATACAAGAAAATATAAAGTTTAAAACGTTGAGTAGGTGTTAGCATTTGAATTATCTGTTTGAATCAACCAAATGCTACGCCATGGACCACTACCAGTGTTAAGTTATTTACTCCTTTATAACAAGCTGTGAGAATGTGAGTTTAGTTCATTACAGCTTATAAAATTAAAACATCTTTGGTGTAAAATACATACAGAAGCTGTAGTTTTTAATACTTTAAAATCAAGCGCAAAATAAATGGAGATAGCCTGAGTTGCATGCTGCTTTGTGCAGAAACGAAAGATTTATTCATTATTTAGAAGGTAGGGGTCACTATGAGGCATTCGTACACTGCACTGAGATCTATATTTAGATTGTCAACAAGTGTCTCACTGCTTGAGACACTTTTCTGTATTGCACCACCAAAAGGAATACATAATTGTATTATACTGTAGTTTGCAAGCTGGTTAAAACGTTGAAGGAAAATATGATATGATGGTAGGGTATGATCATATACAAAAAAGTATGCAACTATTACATTATTATATTTTTAAATGATAAAGCGTGCTAATGTATAACTAGTCTCCTGCCTAGCGGGAATATTATTTCTATTCCTGCCAAATCATGCACACCAAATGATCTTTTCCACCAAATGTAGTTCTTCCCAGACTGAGGTTTCAGATCTTGGATCTGTAGGGCCGAAGCTAGATCTTAACACTTTCTTGTGGATGCAACATAAATATTATGCAAGACCCTTTTTACAGCTATTTCCTAATTAGATACACTGATGTGCATAAAGTTGAGCTTTGCCACATGACATGCCACATGTATTTCACCAAGTTGCTAGTGGGAAATGCATTCGGGTTGACTGAGATAGCTGGGCCCATAAGTCATACAGTGCCTTAAATCCCACTGCCAGGACTTCATGACACTAGCAAAGAACTGGAAGCCATCTGAATCAGATATTTATGGGCAAAAAATGTGGGTGTGATAGATTATCATTACTTATTGCTCATGTATGCCTCATACATAAAACTTAATAAAAAACACTTGGGTATACCTCAATGTTGTACCCCCCATCCCAATGAACCACAAATAACTCTGCTGTTCTGTATTTTTTTTGTCAAAATTCTCTCTACTCGATATGTTTGTCCAATATGAATCCAATTTTAGCCTGCGTTTCCACTCAGCACTGGTATTTTAAATTGAAAGCAATGTGCAAGACCAATCTGAAAACATTCTTATATTATAAGATATAAATAATAAAAACCTCCATGATTTCACTACACAGTGCTATCTTAGCTATGGCATGTAGAGACTTGGGTCTTATGACTGGAGACTGCAGCTGTTGCCTCTCTGTAAAACCAATATAGAGACAGCTCCAACACACACACACACACACACCCACACCCACACACACACACACACACAAGCCTGCATACTTCATAGCTCGGGTCAAGTGTATATGGCAATGCCAGCCTACAAAGAAATTTCACATGCTCACGAGGACCACTGGCTGCAAATTATAGCAACAATTCACTGCTTATCTAAAGTAACACATATGTATAAAGTTGTTTACTCATAATTAATACCAAACTTAACATGGATAAATGGTAATTAGCATCAGTTCACAAACACAAGTCATGCATTGCAGCTAAAATTACTTTGACCATATTACACACGCTTCTGTTTATATAGAACCTGATTGACTGTATTTGTTTTTAGCAAAAAAGAAAAAACTTTCAAAAGTTAAGCAGCAAAGTATCAGCCTTTTAAAGATAGATTGCATTACTGAATTGCATCATGACAGGAGAGTGTTTTCAAGTGAAGCTCTACGCCCACACCCCCTTCTAATGCTACTTGTGATACGAGTGTTTATTTATACAGTACAGATCTGCAGATTATTTAAATATTTAACCCTCATTACTACAAATGCAATGTCTATCTAGCAGAAGTTACAAGGCATTCAATCTGGAAATAACACTAATTCCAAATGCCAAACGTGGATCTACACATCTAAGTCTGAAGATAAACTCAAACTACAGCTTAAAAACATTAGTTTATTTCATATAATGCAATCTTAGAGACTACACTCTATATTTAAATTTTTAGTTAAATAGTACTTACATATTTTATATTGTGTTATACAAGTGCTATGTTCATAATACATGGCTGAATGGATATCAATATATCTGCTGTTATATCTATTCAGCACCGTTAAATACCACACTTTAAGGTGGACACTTTCTAGGGAATGAAAGAGCCTTGTACCTACCGTAATCAATGTGTCCTTCTCTAACTGTTCCTGACAAAAAAAAAAAAAAAAAAAACTTTAAAAGTATTGATAAAATCACAGGAACGTACACAGACTCTCTGCCCTCTGACAGCCAACCTTCTGCCCTGACTGAGCTTGGCTAATTTAGAGAATGGAACTACATTTGCAACAAGGCAATTGGGTGAAGCCCACAGGATGGCCCATGTAGGGAGGGAATAAGGGCAAAAGGACGAAGCCCAAGGGATAGCCCATGTAGGGAAGGAGGGAGGAAGGGAGGGATGGCAACTGGACGAAGCCCAAGGGACAGCCAGTGTGGGGTGAGTGGAAGCAACCAAGGAACAGAAAGGTAGTTTGGCAGCTTGATTTGTACTCCTTTTGCTACTTCTCTAGCACGAAGAAAATGTTAATTTATGCTCCCAGATTCAAGAACGCGTTCTAAATATTAAATTGGCTGAATGTTTTCTTCCATTTAAGCCCCACACTATGGGTCGCATTGAATATTAGGCCATATTGAATTAGATCACATATGCATTAAGCTCATGTTAAAACCCGGAGCAAAAGAATAATGGCCAAATGAGGTGCTTAAACTCTGTCATTGTTCTGAGCTATAATAGTTAGATTTGATTAGGAGTGGAGTTCAGCGTCAGCAGAATAATGTTGAAATAACATTCTCGTGTAAGGAGTAGTGGGGGTGGCGTCACATGATAACAAATGTCACGTGACTTGAGGAATTGGTCACAGCACATACCTAAAAAGCACTCTTATACTAAAATGTGATTTCTTTTTTAAATCACTGTTAAATTATACACAGACACACAACACCACAACCATGACCACACCCACACACAACAGATGATAAAGATAGCACTAGATATTATGTTTTAAAAACCTAGTGATTGTATCTGATGTGAACTCTTCCATGGGCACTTTCAGGAAGTCTGTGCTACACCCAAGCAGATAAACACATAATTCCTTCTCTGATAGATAAACCAAGTGTGGCAGCAGAACAATGCAGACGCCCTTCCCTGTTCACCTCGGCCATCATGTTTAACATTATTTACAGAAAGGAAAGACGGCTCAGGAAACAGGTCAGAGAGAGCCTAAATAGACACCTACCCTTCCTTTATTATTTAGTCTTTAGCATTGAGGGGTCCCGTTGCCAATTAAAAATTTTTACACCAATACATATTATATATATCAATTATTCTGTTTTAAAATATTCCACAAATGCAGAAGGCCAGAGTTCTAGATTCTACATTCTACAGCTCTATAGTACAGAATTATATCTTTTTGCACTTATGGTGCATTTAAATGACATTTCTGAATTCATAGTTCTGTGTTTGAAGCCAACTCACAATATTCTTTCAGTTTGAAGTGGCTAAAAACAGAAGAACACTGTTGCGAGGTTACAGGGTAAAGTAACCGACAAGCATAAGCTAGACACTAACCGTAGTTTATAATTTAGCTAATGTTTATAAGTATTTTTTTTAAACAATGGTGGCCAAAAGAATTAAGACAACACATGCCATGTATTATAGTTTTTCCTGCTCACAAAACAGGTGTCTTCATTAACTAGTTCAAGCCTATTAGGCTGAAGAGTTGTGCTGGATTAATCAATGGAAGGAACACTTTCTGAAGCCAGGGTGTTGACCTCTACACAAGAATGGGTAAAACTATAGAATTCTCAAATGAATTATGAACGTCTGGGCAAATTTATGTGCATGATCTTCAGGAAGCAAACAAGCAGGCATGAATAAACAAGTAACACGTACAGGTCATTACTCTGTGCCCAGCTGGATCCAGCTGGTTTTGAAATAAAGCACTTCATTCTAGATATTGATTGTTATATATCACTTTCATTTTATGAAATAACAGATGATTATTAACTTGATTGTCATTGTTTTTACATATTTGAGAATATCATTAAAATATTGAATTTCACTTTTGCCTTGATAATTTTGGCCAGACATAATTATGAAGATTCCAACAGTTTTTGTTAGATGTGTGGGGACAAAAAACTTAACACTTAGTACTATTTAGTAAATGCATCATGGATAGTTTTGTCGTCTAGAATATTCGAGTATGCGCATCATTAGGATTTCTCTTATTAAGCGGTTCCAGCATGACAATGCTCCCGTGCACAAAGTGAGATCCATAACAACAGGGTTTGCCAAGGTTGAAGTGGAACAACCGGAATGTCCCGCACAGAACCCTGACCGTATACACTCTGGACATGTGGGATAACCAGAAACACCAATGACGCACCAGGCCTTAATCAGCCAACATCAGTTCCTGGCTCCTTGTGGCTCATTACAAAATCATGTTCGAAAATCCTTGTATTGCTTCCTGTAGCAACATACTGTACACCCTTATCTAGTTATAAAATATGGATATTTTAAATGAATAAAATCAAAAATTAAGAAGGGGGAAAAAATATATGAAGATTTCAAATTAGATTCTACCTACATTATCCGATGGAAACCGGAAACATAGTTAACATGCCTAATTACATCTGTTCCCCTATTTGAGAAAAAAAAAGACAAACATCATTCATGAATTAATTTGGGTAATTAGATTTTTTTTTTTTTTTTTTTTAAATAGATCTACTGGAACCTGTGTTTCTGGGCTGCTAGGAGGTTGTAAACAAAATACCTCCAAGCAATCATAATTAAGTTTCCCATTATGAATCCAATAAAAATGTGTAAGCCAAAACAACGGAATAATTGATTTTTAAGTTGCGGCGAATAAACAACCATGCTGTTAAATGAAATTCAAATTAGTCATGTTCAAGGAAGACTGAGCACGGCCTCGTTGTTTAAAAAAACGACAACTGTGTCTGCCGGCTCTCGTTCCGAACTGAACCGAGGGCCAGGGCTTATGCGCAATTTTCTCCAGAAACAATAAATCTCCTCAGCCCTAAATCGGAGCAGAATCCCTTCACGTCTGCCAGAATTCTGAAGGGAATGCAGGCAGGGGGAAACATCTGAAAGACATTTACTAAGTGTTTAGATAATGTATCTTGGACGGTGTCATTAAAACATCCTAGGTTATGGAGTGTTACAAAGATCGGTGGTTGGCTCAGCTGTCATGAGGCATTTCTCAATACCCCAAAGCCATTGCGACGAGAAATGTGTGTGTGTGTGTGTGTGTGTGTGTGTGTGTGTGTGTGTGTGTGTGTGTGTGTAGGTGAAGCTATGCGCAAACTGCCGAGGAAAAAGTCTGCGCCCTGGATGTTAGATGTTAGGAGGCCTCCAGTTTAGGGATTTAGTAGTTCAACCTCCATCTGTGCGAGAGACAGCAGACAGAGCACTTAGCAAACTAGCATGATCTGTTCAAAGGCGAAGAAAGACGGATTGAAGCGGGTCTCCCCTCCTCCCTCTCGCGCTCCAGCAGGGTGACGCCTTCAGCAGGCACCCATTTTGCTCGTTGCTGCAAGGATGATGAAGTGACAAGGTGATGAGGCGATGTGAGAGTGACACAGTCGTCCTCGCCTTCATTCAAGTTGTCCCGTGGGACTGCACTTGATTTCGACAGATCGCAGCTCAAAATTGTCATTCAGGCTCACAACATGGCAACATTTTTTCCCCCTTGATTTTACACACTTTGTATTCTCTAACGACACTCGCGACTTGTTTCTCTGTTTCGTCAAAGAGGCTCGATGGGCACGAAGGAATAATTGTCTTAAAAAGTGCTATCTGTCAGCGTAAAAAAATACATACTACGAACTGAATATACTATGAATATAATATGAATTGAGGACAGATGCTTCTGTCTCCCAGAAGCTTCTGTGTTTTGACCAGAGCTGGGACAAAAGAACCGGGCAGAATCATCAGTGCCAGTTGGCAAAAATTTCCTGGGTAATTAGTACCTCGAGAATTCCACTTTTTGTCTAGTCAGGGACGTCCATTTAGTCTATCCGTTGCTGTCCTGGCCCTGGAGCTGAGGACAGCAGGTGGCCAAATGCTACATGGATGCCCAGACTAATGGACACAATCCAGTAGGGATGTAATGCGATGGCACTATCCGTATCTGTTTAGCGCTTCAAATATATCCATATTCAGATTTCGCACTAAAGTGTGTGTGGCCTAAACCGGGAGTCAAATGGCACACATGGTGTGTGAATTCTGGCTATGAAAGTTCCTCAACCTCATCTACATCGCGCAAGTTCTTAACAAACTTCATTTTCCTAACTTTGTTTGTAGCCATCGTAATTTAATTTATCACAGAATTTATACCATTGTGCATGAAACCAGGCAGGTATTAAAAATCGCCCTACATCCTGATTTTAGGGGTTGGCATGGCGGATCAACACATTTCATTTGGCACAGGTTATAGCTGGATGTTCTTCCTGATGCAACCTTCGCAAATTTACTGGAACTGGCATGAAGGGCACACTGACTTGTGCAGCCCTCTGTGTCAGTGGTTCGGGAATCAAACCCAGGCCATGGCAGTGAGCGCGCCATGTGCTAGCCAGTAGTTCACTAGGAAACCATGTATTCTATTCTAACATATATACAGTATTTTTTCATATTCGGTTACATAACTACATTCCAGGGTCTGGACCAATGACATGACCACAAAGCTTGATATCTCAGGATACAATCCCACAACTGCAGATTTATGTAAATGCGCATGCCCTAACAGAACACTCGCGGAGAGTTAAGGTTAAAGATTGTGGCTTGTCTTACGACTTCATTTGTATCAAGATCTCAGGGAGCTGCTTGCGTTCGCACCGCTGCAGCACGAGTACAGACGATCCCACTTTACTCATTAGCCATTACCTCCTCCAGCCTTCACATCATGTTTGGCATCAGCCCTTGTGTTCCCCCTGCGCGGCGAAAGACCTTCATAAACGATGGCTCGGAGCACAGCCTTCAGAAGTGGATTGCGGTTGAAATGGATCTAAATCTGCTCAGTTGGGTCACTCACATGTTTCCACTCATCCTGTTCAGCTTCAGGCATTCAGACCTGTGAAGGCCAGTTTAGATTTCTGTTTAAAAAAAAAAAAGTGTGGCTTTTTGTGTATTGGTTTGACAAGAAGCTCTGTTTCCAAGCCCAGTGAATTTCCTGAGCAGACAGGGCAGAAGTGGAGGGCTCGGCTGAACCACAGTGTGGGAAATGATAGAAGAAATAAGTATTATGGCCTGTAACGCTGGCCACACGAGGGGGTGCAAGTAAATCAGAGCAGATATGACAAGATGTCAAGCCTGTGGTTAGTCAAATCTTTAAAGAAAACATATTTTGAACTTTCGCTGACAGATGAGCAGAAAACATGGATTGGGAAATATGAACGAGATCTTTGCTGTGGTAAATGTGATGAATTATAGGGGTATAAATATCACAGCGCAATATTAACAGCACTATTGAATTCTGATCTTTATTCAGTTCGATAAATTATTATTATTTTTTTTTTTTGCAACAGCTGCTCTGAGAGTAGTCGAATACGTACGTTATTGTTTCCATAGTAAGAGCTCATTCAAATGGACTCATATTGCAGAACAAGCCACATAGTGTAAGTATTATAACAATGAAGAAATAAAAGCTTGCTATTTAACAAGCAACGACATTATTGTAAGAAGGCATCATCATTATCCATGCAAGTCCCCTACTGTACATACGAGCATTCAAGTTACGAACTTTCGAAGATATGAACATGCGTTCGTGCATGTTCAATCGCTGAAGTTGCGTGTATCCGCTGCAAATGCAGTACATGCCCAGGATGTCTGAAAGCATGCGTAAAAGCCGCGGCGATGAAGCTGGTACCGCTATGAAGTGAAAACAATGAGAAAAAGAAAAGAGCTAGGTAAAAAGATGGTAGAAATTGCTTGTTCTTTTGACAGGAAACATTTAACCATCAATTCTAAAGAACACTGTACTGTAATATACTGTGTATAACCAATTGTGTTAGTACCTAGACCAGGTTTGTAGGACTTACAGTGAGGGAAAAAACTTGAGGGAATGACTACAGACCTTCCACAACACTGTAAATACTGTATAAATGGATAATAATATGACTTGTTCTTGAATTACTGTTCAAAAAGGTCATTCTTAGCCAGTTCATATGGTGTAAGGCAACTTAGGACATGCTATTATTGGGAACATGGGCGTTAACGTTGCTTAACGTTAGCAGAATTACCACTTCGAGGTCAGGAATAAGAATAAGCGCGTGGGCAGGCTTCCTTCTTCCTGATTAGATTAGCTACTGTCCGGTCTGTTGGACTGGGAGAACTACCCAATGATTATAATTGGTTAAAAAATAGAGGGCTAATTAACCCCCACTATCCAGCAGCAGGGATTCAAGCCTATGTCCCCTGTAACCGAAGACTCCATCATCTCAAAGCTTCCACACTTCAACCGACACCTGCACCATTTACTGTGTGCTTTACTAGTAACACGAGACAGAAGTCGTTCATGCACTTTTACATGTTTTTAAGACTAAGTGTGTGTAAGTGCCGTCCATGGACATGGGCATTTCTAATTGATTGCATGAAGATGGAATGTGGTGGAACGGTTAAACGAGACAGAATTCGACTATTTAACGGACTTCTTTAATTGAGCCAAAGTAGAGTTTCCCAAAAACGAAAGGATTTCTCAAAAAAATAAAATAAAATAAAATAAAACACACATTCATAGCTGGCACTTTACTACCAAAATGCTCCATTTAAATGGTTTTCTCTACAACTCCTGAAAGCAACAGACTAAAATCTGCCCCCCAGCCAGCGGTCGACTGAAGCCTTTGTGCTTCTTCTACCCTAAACATGCTAAATTCAATCAAATTGTGATACTATTTTAATAACAGGAATGGCTGGAGGCTTAAGTAACTTTGTTTTTCTTGCACAGTGCTCTCCTGATATCATATTTCTCAATTTCAGACGCTCCCCGTCTCCCCCCACCCCTTGTTTCCCTTCTAGCTCTTTCTTTCTTTAATATTCTCAGCCACTGAAGGGAAGGGTGGCTGTGTTTTGCTCCATACGTACCCCCGCTAAGTCGTACCACATGTTCCGTTCGAACATCACAGCCTCGCGAGGATGGAAGCAGCTGTGCTTACACACACGCAGCACGCGGCCTTATCTCCCCCGTTCGATTTCTGAACAATTACACTTCAATGGAGATATGTTGAGGGGTATTGCACAGGCGGCGCGCATAAAACCAGTCAGTCAGGGTGCAAGGGAAGGAGCGAGGGATCATGGGAAAGATTATATGCAAAACCGTGAATATCATATTGCAGATCTAGAGATTTAGTAAGGGAGGATTTGGGGGGGAAGCTGGAAGTTTTTTCGAGACTGAGATCTGGTTGTGGGAAAACGTACAGAATGACAAATCCAGATGGTGGAATAATAACCTGGAACTTCCTACCCAAAGACAACACAGCCACTTGTCAATTATACGGCCGTCTGAAGTAAAACGAATGACTGCACAAGACACAAGATTGATGTACTGAAACCTTAAAAAACAGACATTAACTTACAGATACTACATTTGTAACATAAGGTATCTCATGGAAACGTTGAGCTCTCACTCTCTTACTCTTTCCTTCCTCCTCTACTCAAGACAAGACCTCGGTTTTTGGTTTATAAAATCTTTACCGCCTCTACCCATACATTCTGTCTCTCTCTTATATACGCACAACTGAAATGCAATAGCAGGAGCAAACTGAACCGGAGCGATTTTGAAAGTGATATAGTTCTACATTAACAATAAAACCGTGCAAGGACAAACTTTCTCCTTAAGAGAGAACAAAACAAAAAAAATAAAGAACAGGTTCGACGATTTTTTTTGTTTAAACATGAAAAACATCTGTACTGTCGATTCGAACGTGTAGCATTTGGCTGACAGCACCGGGTTTCCTATAATAAAATCACTGCTAATGGAAATGCCACTGGGCAGGAACAAGACAAAGATAATAGATTAAAAAATACCAAAAAAAATAAAAAGTATAATTTAATGCATGCACCATCTCTTGGTTTTGTTAAGTAAATTTAACTGCGATATTGATTTATCAGTTTCGTTTTTCTGAATATTTTATGCGCTTACTTATTGTATGATATTTCCAATATTTTGTAAACATATTTAATGAATAAAATTTGACAGTAAACACTTTGTCTATAAAGTAAGAACTAAAATTAAACAGCAAATTTAAAATAATCAACTGCATTTTTGATATTATTATTATTATTATTATTATTATTATTATTATTATTGTTGCAACATATAATTGCATTTTATTTACTAAACTTTATTTTTGGCTGGCGGTATAAAAAAAAGAACTAAAAGTTTAAAGTTTAGGATCAGTCCAGTAACCTGTGGAGGAAAACCCAAAGCCTCTTAAAACAATTGAAACACTTTTAGAGCAGAACTCAATCATGATACACTCACACTGTTTAACCTTATAGTATACAGAACAGTTGTAGAAGAGAAACTATTTAGAACTGCACCCAGGGTAGGACCGTCTCAAGGTTTCGTCCTCGTCTCCTCTTGCCTCGTCTCAGAAATCAAAAACTCGGAAATCAAAACGCGGATTTCTGAAATGCAGGTTTCTGACAACGCAGGTTTCTGAACTTAATTGCAGGCTAGGATTTTGCGCCAGCTTTTACAGTGTTGCATTTTTCATAAAATCAAGCCAAGCCCCAGAACTCACGAGACTCTGCTCAGCAAACCAATCCAAATCTATTCAGCTTCCTGTCACAAACAAAGCGCCGAGCTAAGATCTCTGACTAATCACTGAATGATTAGGACTAGCATTTTAAAAGAAAAAAAATCACACAGTAAAACACAAACTTATCATTCTGTCCAAAATGCACGAGCTAGACACGCTGATTTGCAGACACACGTACAGGTCATGGGAGTGAGATCTAACACATGGGAAAAACTGCTGATTCTGTGCAAAAGACCACCTGCACCACTTCCTTAACCTTGAACAAAGCTGAAACTGTGTGTGGGCCCGTGTGTGTGTGTGTGTGTGTGAGAAACTAGTGAGAGAACGAGTGTGGTTATGTGTAGTTTCCAGCAGCTCCGTTCCACTCAGTCTACTCGCCGGTATTCTCTCGCTGGTTTTCACACACGCGCGCTCGTCTGACCGCGGCAGAAATACGACCAGCGGCTCCGGATCCTCAGTTTATTTGCAGCACATCATCTTCGTTCTGACTAAATGTACTGTACATACACTATATATTTACTAATTCACTTGCAATTCAGGATAATGGTACTGTATAATTTCAGGCTGACAAGCAGAACCGTGTCGAGAAATGTTCAGGTTTTTATAAATATACTCATACATTCCACAGAAAATATAATCTTTTCCAATGAGTCATTTAAGCTGAAATGAAATGTGTTGACTGCAAAATAAATAAATAAATAAAACAAATAAATGAATAAAACTGCACAAGTTATAAAACGTCTCAAACTGCGAAACTTGTCAACAAATACACTAGGGTGTATGCACATTAATTGACTAATTAAATTTGGCAAACTTAATTTTACCCCCCATCCCCCCCCTCCCCCCAATTTAGTATTACACAGAATCCTGTTAACTGAAAACAGAATTAAATCTGATCTGTTGACAAAAGCAATTTGTATTTGCATTAATTCCTGGCAAAGTAAACAAGATGCTGTTGAAAGCGAACAATATAAGCATATTAGAAATTTGTTTTAGAATTACTACTGAATATTTTCCATATTGATTAATCTTTCATCATTGTATCTAAACACTGCGGCTCAGATTAATTTAGGTATTAAACAGGCATTTGTATTTCTAGAATCATTTCCTTTACATTTTTTGCGTGATCAAAATCAAATATAAAAAGTCAACAAACCCCTCACCTTGTTTACGTGAATACAAAATATGTTTATATTCAGCAATAAGCATTTAAATGTTATAATTATGAAACAGTATGCATTTCTTTCTCATTCTTTGTTGCAGAAATAGATATTGAGAAAGTGTTTAAGTATTCCGTATACTTATGATATATTTAAATAAATATTTAAAAAAAAAAGATGAAAGAATATAATGGCTTCACAGTCAACCATCCACACAAAAATTACTTATATTGTAGACATTATACAGTACATACATGAGCGGTGTTCAAGTCAAAACCGGGACTTTTGATTACGCACTAAACACAGTTAACAGTTATGGGAGTAAAATCTACATAATCCCCTGCATTACTTTTCCCCCAGTATGCCAGATCTATAGTATGAAGGAACTGCCTGCTTTACGTATAAATAGTTTGCAGGATCTCCTTAAAAATATATTTTTTAATAACATAACACTTTTTCTTATAGTGATTATTATTTTTTTTTTTTTTACAAAATTCTTCTTCACCTTGTTGCTTGTATGCTGTTAAACCTGTGAACTGGCTGCTATAATGTTACAATTTCTATTTTGAATTTTGACTAACTAACTAACTTCCGCAAGACGGCTCAAGGATCACGTGTGCCACTCGTTGAACGTTCATGGGAACGACTGCAGTGTGTCCCCGAGCCACCACGGCCGCGATAGTCATTCACAGACATACAGCCTTCCTAAAAAAGTTCAAATAAGTCTCATCACTGTCCTGAGCATGAAGTCTTCTGTGCACGTTAATCGGTTTCACGCCTTCATCGACTAGAAATTTCATCACGGATCCTGGTTTGACTAGAACGCGCGCCCCTCATAATAAAGTATTAATATGATAAATAAATAAAAGCACTCAAGTCGATTTGTACCACATTTTTAGTTCCGAAAATAAACGATGCTTCCAAATCCAATTCCAGTCCTCCCAACTTGTTACAGGATCCGATATACGATATCGATCCACCATTCCGAAAAAAAACAATCCCTGCCCAACAACCCTCCCCACAAAACCCCTTAAAACTGTACAGCCACTTACAGCTGGACTAAAACAGCTCTAAAATGAGACGGAGCACACTTTCACCTCTGATAAGGCTCAGAAACCAACCAAGACCCTTTTCACTGGTTATCTTCTATCATACTGTTTTAGGAGATGATTCCGTCTTCCTACACACACACACACACACACACACACACACACACACACACACACACAAATAAATAAATAAATAAATAAATGAAATAAATAATCCAGGAATCACACATCTTCCCTGCAATAAGTTGGTGAGTTCTGGCTTGAAGCCATTCTTTTACACCAGCCTCAGTGCTAGGAGCTGTGGAAATAAAACCCAGTGCACAAACATCATAAACAAGGGAACACACTGAAATTGTTTTTATTGAACCCGACTCAGCCCTTTCTCTCACACCATTCACTGCCCACAGGCCAGGAGAGAAGCCCGAGCCTGATTTACTCCCTTCCTCTGTACTCTGTCAAAGCAACACTCTCACACTCACTCACAACTTACACACACACACACACACACACATACACCTTCGTGTTCAAGGACAGGATGAGAACACACTACAACAAGCCATCAGCCACATATGACATTTGTGCATTTTCTGATTTATAACCTTCACGTCGATGTGCTGAAACCTCAAGATGACTGAAACTGTTGGCTTTTCAGCATTTATGTAGTGCCAGTTTTATATAT
>JAOVVA010000041.1:4461887-4474977 GCA_028565275.1 Leiocassis micropogon
GCTCGGTTCAGCTCGGCACAGCACGGAGACACACTCGTGCGACGGCGGGGGGGAGGGGGGGGGTGTCGGTTGGGGGGGGGACAGGACGGGCTGCTGAGCATGAGGCACATCTCAAACACATCACTCAGAAAGAGCAATCAGTAAGGTGAGGAAAAGAAAAGGAGACAGAGGAGGGGAAGAAAAAAGAAGGAGGGGTAATAAATATACGACGGAAAGAAAGAAGGCGAGACAAATGAAGCAAGGAAATGATAGTAGAGACATTACAGTAAAGAAATATATACTGTACAGATGCATGTTTTCATACTAGACAGGCAGTACGTGACCAATCAGCCTAGTTCACTCTTCAGACTAAATGTATTATATCAGTAATAAAGATCAAACAAAAGAAATGTTTTTTTTTTTTTTCATTCACTGCAACTTTGGAGGCAGTAAGTGTACAGACGTTAAGCCGGACGTCATATCGCGCACTGATAAACGTCCCAAACGTACTGTAGACCCGTTCTTAAAATGTTTGTATGTATACAGTACAGTATACAGTAGCAATGCTGGAATATTTCATGGCACTATATATTCCCTAAATATCATACATCTCTTCGTATTCACTCACTAACCAGAGTCACTTTTCACCAGCACTTTGTCCACCGTGTTTATTTTTATCGCTCGCCCTCCATCTTGTGTCCTGACTGATCAGGAGGTGAAAAAAAGTGCTCCTCTATGCAAAAAGGGAAAAGACTGACTACTACACATAAAAAAGTGCACTTGTGGTTTAAAAAAAACAAAAACAAAAAAGGCGTAAAAGGATTCTTAAATGTCCCACCGCAGTACATCTAGGTGGCTGCGTTTGCGTTTTAATTTTTAATTTTTCACTCGATGTCCTGAATTATACACGCTGTTCAAACGCCGGAGAATTTCCCCAGTTGCTTTTTAAACTTAGAATTCCAAACCCTTTCAACTTTCGAGACTCTTTATACCGGTACATGTCGAGTGCACAAAAGTGTGTCCCAGAAAGAAACGTCTGGGCCTTTTCCTGTGTGCAGGTGATGGCAATTAGGGAAGAATATGCAGTACCTACATAACCCAGAATGCAATGCTCTTTGGGGGTTTAGGCCTCTGAGCCGGAAGAAGGTCATTTAATGAGAACCTGGGCGTGAGCGCTGCACTGTACCTGAGATCGTGTGTGTCGGCCGTGTCTCTCTCTCTCTCTGGAAGCGGCACGTCTCATTTACTTATAAAACAAACGCTTTAATCTTAAACTCAGCACTCCACTAAAACCTAGATATGAACTGAAATTGGTGTTGATTTATAAAAATGATTGCTAGCTAACTGCTTCATCTTCATTACTCCGTTCTAGTTTATCGTCAGATTAAACATCCCCCTGTCGGAGGTCATCACAGCACACTGCATATATAAGATACAGCTCTTTAAAGCACTTGACTAAAATCTTCCATAATGCACGGTTGGCAAATCACAGGTTTATATTAAAGCTGAAATATTTTACATTTTTTACACTTGACATGGACTTCCATGCAAGTATAATATGAAAGGATTTTACCTGGGATATACTGTATACCACCACACTTTCTATTAGTAGATTAACTAGGTTTTAAAGGTCACCTATAATGCAAAAATCCCTTTTTAGTCATTTTTTGACATTCAGATGGGTCTCTGGTGTGTATGGACCAAAAAAAAAAAAAAAAGTCAGATAAAGACCTTTCCTGCTTTTATGCCCCCCCTTTTTTTTTTTTTTTACATTTATTTAGTTTTGCTGGGGTTTAAACAAGACCGTTAGATTTTTCCCCTAATGTGACCTCACTATAAAAAGTAACCCCTCCCCTGTGTTGTTGCTCAGCTATGGCCAAAATCGGATATTCGGAGTATCTTATTTACACAGACACTGAAACTGCTTGTTTGGACGAGTGAAAAAGATCTTAAAAAAAAAAAAGCCTTATCTGAGAGATATTTCAGCTGGTGCATTAACAGTCACTTTGGGAGGAGCTCTGAGAACCAGGTTAACTTGTTAAAATACGGGACCTTTAAACATGATCTCACTAAAATGACATGACGCGTTATTTACTTCACAAGATAAAAAGGAGAGGCTGGTGAGGAAATTATTTATCGCTCTTATTGTATAACAAAGGAAAACTTTTAATTTTGTCCACAAACTTTAACACTAAATAAGTACTAACTTTTTAATTGATGTATTTTTCCTCCCAGTGTAGTCATTCCCGATTCCTTACCATTAACATATCACTCGAGAGCTGCTGGCCTGGCAGAACAAGGACGGACACGTGCTTCCTCCGAGACACGTGAGCTCAAAGGCGGCTTAATGCATTTGAAGGAGAGCGCTAACTGCCTGCTTCTGTATATTTTGATGATTGACAAGCGTTATCATGATTGACATTGCCGTCCTTCCGGCACCCAGACGGCAGGGTCAGTCAGTCTCCTGGGATCGTCAGACGATTTATGATTGCTCAAATGTGGGGCCGATTTTCTTTTCCGAGTTTCGTCAACGTAACCCCCAGTACGCTCGAGATCATTATGAATACTCACTTATTATTATTTTTTCTTTCTTTAATGATTTAATCATGGGCAGAGCTGTATGTCATTAACATGTTCACTGTGACGACAGATGGAAGAAACTGTAGGTACCCATTACATCTTGTTTAAATGGGTTTATATTTGTGAGTACTCAAGTGTAGGATGAAAAATAACCAGTTCGATTTCAAACTCTAATGCGGTTTGATCGAGGAAGCCGCTCAACTCTGGATTAAGTTAAGTGCAGAAAGTGAATCCGAACCCGGACATATTTCGGGTTTATGAGCTACAGCCAGGCCGTGAGGTGGAAACTGAAGCCAAACAAACCGAAAGTATCAAATATTCTCTTGACTCGCGGACTAAAAGAAGCGCAAGTGCTCTCAGAAGCCACTTGTAATCATTCTTAACACTATAAATCTGACAGTATTTAGAGAGAGTATGCTCCTCTCTAATCAAATTGACTTATTGTTGATCATCATCTCATCGCTATATTTATAAGCCCTTAGTAATGAAATGTCTGTTCTTCGTAACTCCTGTGTGTGTGTGTGTGTGTGTGTGTTTGGATTTTCATTTCAACAGCCTTCTATCAGGAAAAAGCACAACATAATAAAATAATTTACACTCAGACTATGCCCTCAAGAAAAGAAAGAAAGAAAAAAAAAAAAAACCCCAGACGAAACCGGCGCCGATTCCTCTCTCCAACGTTCCCCTTTGAAAATAAACACGTCGCATGATCATCCACGAGAGATCACTGACAGATGTACATTCTCTAATAAGGCATGCGGGGAGGAGTAGAGATTTCGACTTTTGACAACGACTTGCCATTTCACTGCTAATTTGTTTTGACTGTGCATCGCTCCTCTCACGCAGCTGCGATACGGCTGAGCTGAGTGTTTCCAATTCACTCGGAGTCGAGCGAGAGCGAGCTCCCTGTTGGCCTTCGCCGATTTCATTAACCAGCATCGCCCTTGTGAAGAATGGTTACAGAGATAAGCGGAGCGGGAGGAGGGATGAGAGACAGACGGCCAAGTTTAAAAAGCTGCTCGCGTTTTTACTTTTCTTTTTTTAATAGCATCGTTACGATTTTAAAACGGGCAACGCTTCGAAAGAAATCCCACCTAATTAGACATCTTACATTTACAACTGAAAGTCTGCTTGTCCACGAAGACACGGAGCTGCATGAAGGCAGTCACTTCCTGTTTCCCTTTATATGAACATGAAAGCATAACAGTTTTGCTGAAGATATGACCTTAATATGGCTTTTTTTCCCCCACCCTCTCTCACTTTTTTTTTCCCTCTGAACCCGAAAGCTGGACATCTGCGGAGGCTTTCGCTGCCATTGCAGTTGAAAGGTTAATGCTATTCAGATGCAACTGTCTGCCCTGAGCTGCCATGGCTTTCAGTAGCAGCGCCAATGGTGCAAGCCAAATGTCTGTGAAACGAACAAGTTAGATGTGGGTGGACACACACACACACACACACATACACACACAAACACACACTGATTGCTAACTTTGTGGCTAAAAATTACCCTTGGTTCGAGTTCAGCACACACAAACACATGCAACACTATCGTCTGTAACCGTTTTTTATTTGTATGTGTATCCAGATTTTTAGTCCAGAAGTGGGTGTGGCCTAAATCATCAAGGTGTTATAGTTTGTCCCTGCTGAATACATTCTCTAGCGTCTCTCTCTTTTTTTTTAAATCAGTTTTGTATCAGAACACATTACCAGTTCACACCATCGGTATTTCAGTGAATTCAGGCTTTACGCATAAGCCCTTCTAGCTCTAATCTCAATAACGTTCCCTTAAAGCCTAAACAGAAAAATAAAGGCGACTCAGGTATTTACCCCTATTACCTGGGCTACGGGATCACACACGACATACAGCGCGTTTTACAGGATCGCTCCCTGCAGTGCTCTAAACCAACTCCGAATAGGATAATTTGCTTCTTATTGATTCGAACAACAGGGCATAAACGCACCAAGGAGGCTCGCTTTGACGCCAATAACGATGACAGGGACAAACAAAAGGCGCGCGGCAGAATGATCTATTAGGAGAGTGATTAGCCGAGACTGTTTGGGATCACGGCGAACCTGGGATGTCCAGACAGCGCTGTGAGGTAATCCATCAGCTGTTATTGTTCAGGGCTAAGAATACGACTTGGAACACGGAGACACACTCACACACACACAGACACACACACACACACAGAAACAATGAATACTGTATATGCTTGCTCTAATGAGTGTATAGGAGCATGTAAAATTCTAATCCGAGTGCAGTACGGACCAGCAGTGTGTGAATGCAGCCCCAAAAAGAATCTAAAACAGAATAAAGTTTTCTGAACAATCTGTTTATTTATTATATATTTTATATATAAGACCATCGTAGAGGTAGGGTTCATTCGAGGAGCGTTCAAGTCAACCCGGGATTTGTGACATTTCTCCTGACTCAAGGCGTAAAAAAAACTGACTGACATTTACAGAATAATCCAAGCACAGGACGGTGATGAGACTCCTAGCTGCAGTATAATAAAGAAGGCCGTACGTCCGTGAAGGACGATCCTGGGTAACGTGGCTCAGAGCCCACTGTAGTCGTGCACACGAACATTCGAAAGTCTGGTTCCTCTCAAGGTTCCTTCCTATTACCATCTCATGGAGTTTTACCTTACCACTTTCAACGTTGTCCTCGGCCTGCTCGTTTTGATTCATACACATTCATCCCATTTCATACAAACTTCATTCATTCTTTTGATTGTGTAAAGCTGCTTTGCGACAATGTTCATTGTTAAAAGCGCTATACAAATAAAGCGTAATTGAATTGAATTGATCCTTGAAAATCGACAGATAACTTGTGGTGAACTTGCAGTAGAGGCAAATCTGTCTGTGGGGACTGGACACACAATCATTCACCAATACAGGGAACATCTCCTGTACAGTCCTGACCTCCAAACTCCAAACCATTTCAAAGGAATTAAAGGAGTTCTTGGGAGGCCAGCGTTTCAGACGTGGAGCAGACGATCCGATCATGGCTCCGGCGTACTGAGAAAACGTTCTACCTTGATGGTATCCAAGCACTAGTGAAACACTTGGATAAGTGCATTAGTGTAGCAGGGGATTATATAGAGAAATAAAGGGAGTTTTTACTCACGTTACAAAAATCCTGGTTTGACTCGAACGCATCTAGGCATAGCGTGGCATTTTGCTTCTTCGGATTTCACAGAAAGTTTCTAACAGCCTGAAGTGTTGGGCTTGCACGCCCCTTGCATTTGATAATAATAATAATAATAATAATAATTATTATTATTATTATTATTAAAAAACTTATCTTTAGGCCACACCTTTTTGTGATTAGATCCAAATACATCCAACAGATACAGATAAACAAAGGGGCATTGTGATACACCCGTATGTCTCTATTATACCTTTGTGTCTGCTTTCAGTCAGACAATTCCACCCACATAGTGTCTAAAACACTGTACAATTCGGACTTACACTTTTATACTAATATATTGTAACACAGAAACATAATCACTACTGTATGAAGTCGTGTCTTCAACAACATTCTGTGTATTAAGTGTCTCAGGCTAGAGTCTCATAAACAAAACCTTTCCAGTGCTAGACTTTAGTGTCTCCTTGAAAACATCAAACAGCATCGCCGACCGAGCGAGCAAGTCAAACAGCATGAATGTGAAACTCTAATTGATAATACACAAGATTACGACGCTGCAGCGGTGGTGATAATCAGAACGCGAGCTGGTGTGCCAACTTATAAAGCGAGGCATTGCCAAAAATCGATTTCAAATCAATGCTTCAAATAAACAGATGTCTTAAAAATGAATTACAGGGTAATGCTTTATTCTTAAGCTCATTCATTGTTAATTGGCCTCGATCATGACAGGCTGTTTCGAAACGGCCGTCTACTTGTTCTCCACTTTCCCAACACCAGCTCTATTTAGCATACCGTACAGTTTTGGAATGATTTATGACTCAATATGCTTCTGTCCTGTTCACTTTTCCATTCAGCTGGTCGGGGGCTAGAAGTAAAGCCAAAGGCATTTTTTATTCTAACATTACAGTAAATCTGCACATAAATCAATTAGCATGATAGCATGGATGTGAGATAGCTCGAGAGCTTTTGTTTTAAAAAGTGACTGGGGGTTGGTCTTGGGAAAGCACCAGGAACCTTTAAAACACAATGAATTTCTGTTAGTGCTGTGTAGATTCCTGAGGAAAAAAGTAATCTGATACCAAGAGCAAATGAGATGATTAAAGGTGTAATCAGTAATGTTTTCTAATCCGATTAACTTTTGGACACACATCTGATCTAACTGCTTTATTTGTTTTCATTATTCTCTGTTCAATTACATTACACTGTTTTTAATACAAGCAGAAAAATAAAGATGAATGAATCCTTAAGGGATTAATCCATTTATTACTGATAATAAAGAACAGCGTTCCGCTGCATGCATTAAGTAAGGAAAACAATATCAAGAGCAGGCCGTTATAGAAAATTAATCAGCGGAGTGCTGGGATGTGACCCAACAGTAGATTATTTTCCAATAACAGCACATTTCAAAGCGTTTTATTCTTCTCATACTACAGCTGTTGGCCAACACGAATAATGATTTATTAGTGCCTTGCACCTCCTGGGTGCAGGTTTGATTCCCACCTCGGGGTCTGTAAGTATTCAGATTGCATGTTCTCCCTGTCTATATATATATAGTATAGTATGGGAACTTTACATTTATACTGTATATAAAATACTAGTAATTCAACAAAGATCTCAAGAGTCCACCAATGTGTGTGTGTGTGTGTTTTAATGGTTCAGCTGAAATACCCCTCAGATAAGGCATTTTTATGCATTGTTTTAGTGTCTATGTAAACGAGCTACTTCTGTGCCACGCCCCTCCAGAGAAGAGCAGAGCTGAGCAACGGGTCAGGGAACGGGTATGCTCTTATATGAGGTCACAAAAATGGCTTGTTTAAGCCCTGGCCAATAAAAAAAGAAAAAGGACAAAACACTTTTATGTGTATGATATATTCCACATATCATTCCACTCCTGACCAGCAGGTGGCAGTAATACAAGCCGGACATAAACTCAAAAGAAAAATCTCCCTCGCAAAATGCGAGTATTTGTGGAAGAAGCAAACGCTTTGTATTCTTTGCAAAAGCTGTGCTACATTATTTAAGGAACTTTTCTATTTGGCTTTGTGCTTTTCAGTTCGATTTGGTTCAATAGCATTACTACATTATAATATGTTTCTTGTCTGAATGTGTTTATTGTGTTCTCACAGGTTTCGAAGTATTTAGTATTTAATAAGCATTAAAACGCTGTGTAATTTAGGGTGTTGATTGTTTAAATGTCATATCTTGCACAAACTGCTGAGTGGTTTTGCACCAGCCACCCTTAAACGCGAAGAAGAAAAAGTGATACTCTTGTAAAACGTGAGTATCTGCCGATGATATTTTAAGTAATTTTAGACCATTTAACATTTGAAATTTTAAGCAAACAATATGCAAAGTCAATTCTGAATCAAAAACTTATAGTGAATCGACCAACAAAAGATTGTTGTGGTTGCAGAACTGATTAAATCGCACACCTCTACACTACGCCAAGATCTACTCGCTGTCCTTCTTCATCAGATCACTTGATGGGAATTACGTGAAGCAGGTCAGAGAGTCTGCCTCTGTCAGCTCGTATTTGCCAGATTCCTCTCATCATGTCTCCAGATTGTAGGCGGCTATGAGTGCAATCCTATCTGAGCTCCCGTCCTCTCGCTGCAACACGGATTTCCGTCTGTTCGAGCACAACCGGGCTTCTTCTTCCCGATCAGCTTTCGTCCGCACTACGAAGGTCTGTAGTTTCATTCCTGTTAGCGCGTGCCGATATTAAGATTTGGAAAACCAAAAACAGGAGTAATCGCTCCGGCATGCTGCGACGCAATAAAGATGAGAGATTCAAGTAATTCACAGAGACACTGAGAGGAAGAGAGATGAAATGGAATAACATTTCCATAATAATTGCCCAGAGGGGGAGAAAATCATTCAATCAAGGTTCAAACAGATGCACTACAATAAGTAGATAACTAGCCAGTCAGAATAGGAGCTCATGACAGAAAATTAAATAGGCCATGTAGGAAAAGTTGCAAACAGTCAAGGGCACGGTTATGAATGAGTTTAAACAGTCTGAGCTTTTTGATTCCTTACGTCCATTAAGCTCATTCTCGAGCGTGTGTGCAGCCTTCGTTTCTTTTCGTTTCATTAGGCTTTTTATCTGTAGTTTAAAGAAAAACGTCTAATCAAAGCTTACTGACGAGATCAGTGAATCTCAGAAGTCTGTCTATGTCAAAGACCTCAGTGTGAATCAGACGCTAACGAGAAGTCGTTCCTTTACGGCGATGGATTTCGCACTTATTGTTCGTCGCAGTCAAAGTTGTCGATCTGTTCCTGTTCAGTTAATGCACTGTCTATACATGCTAAGTTAACCAGTTAAACACTTCCATATACTGAACACCGGCGTGTATTAGGACTGTAGCAATGGTGCAACAATCGCAATCTGATTCGTATGTTATATTATACCGGAATAAAATCGGAAATTTAATTCATAAGTTGTAAAATGATTCACTGCTCACAAATCACTGATACTGAGTGAAAAGGAAACAAATGCACTGGAAAAAATGGTCAGAGATGTCTCAATCTTGGCTAATTAAGGGAATGTCAGGTCTAATCATGGTTTTAGATCACTACTGTAAGCACCATAGTAAATTAGACAAATCAATTCCGGTTGTGATCTGTATAAACAGTTATTTCCCCCCCTTTTCAATTACAAAATTTTTTAAATGCTAAAACTTCAACAGTGGTTAAAAAAAAACAAACGAGGATCTTGGATCAAATCAGACAACGCTCATTTAATCTATCTGATGGGGTTCCCAAAGTTGCTGAACCAGTAAAGCAATCCATCTGAGAGCATCGTCTTAGTGCATTACACCTAAAGCACATGCTGTCTTTAAGAACACTTTCCACACCAAAGCTTTCCATAGCTAGGATTTCATTTTTTTTTTTTTACAAAGCTACAAAATGCACAAAACCTAGCTTCAGTGCAGTGTAATGTCTGTGCCGCCAATTGCTCCACATATCCCATGGCTGCTTCAAACCCCACAGTTTGCATGTTTGCGTTGAGACGTGATTCAACTCCATCGCTGGTCTTTTCAGCCGCTTCTACAGTCTACTAGGCTAGTAGTGAAAAGAAAATATTCATCTAAACGTTGTGTTTGGATCACACTATACATTTCATATTTGTAATGCTGCCTCAGTAAACAGTTCTAAATTGTCCGACATTATTGCATGTATTATCATAAATACATGAGAATGAGTAAGCCAGTTCACAGGCACACAACATCAAATATTTATACAGTAACAAAAAGGAAATATTAAAAGTGTAATTAAAAGGTGGTGTATTGCGAGCTCCTACTGCACTGAACAAAACGTTCTACCCACAGAAACCGTTCAGCATTTAAGACCGTGAAGCTTTGAAGCCATTGTCTGGCCCTCAGCAGCCGTACAGAGGGATCTGGTGGTTCGATTTTGGTTTGTTCTTTTGGTTCCTGAATTTATCACCGACTAGCTGAAGGTCCTGTTGTCGACAGGAAAATCGTTTGAAGAAATAGTTAAAAGGTTAAAGCTGATCAGCTTTAATGTAACCAGTGATAATCTTATTTCAGGTTGAAGCCCACATACTGTATTGTACATGTCTGCCTGCAGCAAAATTTAGTTTGGTGTGACATTATATGGTATCGGTTTCCCCTAAATTGGGGTCAAAATTCACCTACTGTAGTCCCCGGCAAGATTTTGAATCTACTGTCATTTCATCTTATTACAATCAATGGGAAAGAGAGGATTTCGAGAATCAGAGAGTGAGTCACAGATGAGACATCGAAAAAGTAGATCAGATAAAGATTAGGTTTTGTCTTAAAACAACTCCAGCGTGTTAAAATTAACGTATAACAATTCAGCGCTGTTATTTCATCAGTGGAACATATGTACTAATCCCAGTAAAAACATTCAGTCTAGCTTTTCTAATTAATATCTATTGCACGTGCAGGTGTTCGTTAACATTAGAAAGTAGCTTTTTTAGAATATTATATACCTAAATCTATTATAAAGATTATTAAATCCGGCACATAATGTAACTGTTCATAACATCGCTTGTACTCAACATTTTGATTTCACTTCAAAATGTTGGTGCAGGTTAAACTTCAGCCAGACATCTACGGTAAGTACTGCAAAAGTTTAATTCAATTTTGTCCAGTCAGTTTTGCATGATGCTGTGACAAAATCTGGCTGGACGGACATACAGACATGCAGACAGAACATTTTCTGAGACTGGTTTCAGGTCCTCCATTGTATGAAACGTAAAGATATAATTGAAAGAGTGAGCTCTGACCAATGTACAGACAAAACCTTACTTTTATTTATATAGATAATATAACTACAACTAATATGGCATTGTGTGCTACTCTAGGAAAATAATCAGCGATGAGGTGAACTGCAACGTGTTTTACTTCTTGTACTTCAGTTACAAAAATAACAATATGCTAATTATTAGGTTTAGTATGTTGTTACTAGGGAACTATAAATTATAGCTGGATCTACTGTGAGGGTTTCTGTTCCAAAAACTTAAACAGCTTAAGTCATTTAAAGATTCAACACTGCCGTACGGTAATAGGAATTTATACATACTGTACTATTAATTACACGTAAAGGGTTTTATTTAGATATTTAAAAAAAAAACAGTCAACATGCTAGCGACATGTCAGTGTTAGTGCTGAAGTTAGTGAATGCATCATTATTCTTTACTTGAAAGTTACTTAACGTAAGATAAGTTGTAGGTTGAAAACAATTTATATTTGCAATATTTTGAAAGAAACCGATAATCAGTGTATCCTTAAAGCAGCGCTTTATCTCATGATCCTAACTCAGAATTTTTCTCAGCGAGCAACAACAAGGGAAGATGGAGAAAGTGTGTGTGAGAGCCTCTGAGATGTGAGAGTTAGAGAGACTGAGGCATGCTGTCAAAGATCAGGACATAAATAGTAAGAGAGTGCTGCAGGCAGTGGGAGCGGGACATGGAGACACCGAAGGCCTCTCAGCACGAGCACGGAGCCTCCAACCACCTCTCCCGAATGACAAAAATGACAAAAAAAATTTATTCAGAGGCCATCCGCTGATCTTTCCTCTCTCGTTTCTGTTGTGATTTTCTGTCCCGGTTGCATGCGAAGGGAAAACCGGAGAAGAGCAAGGATATGAGACAAACATCTCTGTCAGAAGAGCAGCACACAGCGCTGAGATTACTGCATTCAAGGAGCACACCTTCTTATAGGTGATAGCCAGTTTGAACCAAGTAGTGATTGATGCACAGCAGAAAAAAACAAGCGGAAGGGACGTACATACTCATGCAAAAGTCTCACACACACAGACACACACAAACATACTGGGACAATAACAGGAAGGGACTTGACCTGTCAGGGCTTCTCATGGTGATAGAACGCCGCCCGCTCCTTTCTGACAGTATGAGATTGGCTCGGGCTGAGTTTGATAAATGCATTTGTAATATGAGCTCCACAAACCAGCCCTTATGCCTCGTCCACATCAGGAGGTTATCGATGTCCGTTTTAACTTCCCTGTCTTACTTAAACAGTCGCCTTTTTTCAACATTATTTTATTAATTCCATTCCGTTCCAATTAGTAGAGCCTTGCTTATTTCTGTTACACTTGTTTATTGGTGGCAAAGAAAAAATTATAATAACGCAATATGAATTCATCATAAAATACTGCTAATGTGACATGAGATGGAACAAGCGTTTAAACTTTATCACACTGACAGCACCTAATCACGCTGTTTTCCATAAGACGGAATGCTAAAACAATCCTAGTCTCAGTATCAAGCAGGAGCTACTGTAGATGATTTGTTAGAAGTCTTACTGGTATGTCGTGATGCTCAGGGCTCAAGCGAGAAGTGGAAACTGACATTTTTTTTCAGTCGCAGCATAAACAACAACATGCACCATTATGATTTTTGAATTTGTATTGATTCTTTTCTAATACACCATTAAAAATATAAGAAAGATCTTTGTTTAACAGAAAGTACCTGACTCTAGTTAAAAAGCTTAAGGGAAAGCCATTTTATTTCCATGTCTTCATGTTTAAACATGCACAAAGATCTCTTTGCTGGTTACATACTGTACAGTACATTAAGCACCCATAAGAACAATTTACGCAACTTTATGCGCTCCCTGTGGCAAACTGTCGACAGGTCCAAAGCCCGCCTGACAACGAAAAAAGCCACCATTAGATTTTTTCTAACAGATTATATACAGGGGTTGGACAATAAAACTGAAACACTGGCCAATTTAGTGTTGGAGGTTTCATAGCTAAATTTGACCAGCCATGAAAAATGGTGGCCAATCTTCAGTGATTGCACATTCCACCAGTAAGAGCAGAGTGTGAAGGTTTAATTAGCAGAGTAATAGCACAGTTTTGCTTAAAATA
>JAOVVA010000041.1:4485031-4502570 GCA_028565275.1 Leiocassis micropogon
ATATTATTGACTACTGGTAACGATTCTCTATTTTTTCCCCCTCACAGGAGGTCATGTTATCTAACCAGGATATGATCCATGGCATTGTTGCAGTGCACCATGGTCATGGCAGTCAAGGTCAGGGAATGAGTCAGTGAACCGTACCGGCTCTGCAGGGCGTCTGCGCACATACAGGAACACATTCTGGATTGCAGCGGTTGATGGCATAGTATAAAAAAGTGCATGGCATTTCTTTTTTTTTTTTAAGAAACAAATATTTTAACTTTAACATCAATCAACTAGATTCCGAGCACCATTAAGCATGCAAATATATGCTCATCTAATTAGCCAAAGTGTTTCTTGCATAAATAAATGGAAAACGTCCATAAAACAGCCGTTAAGAATATCCGCAATCAAATGTCAAACAATATTACCTGTAGTCTCTTGTTTAAATAATAATAATAAAGCAAACATTCCAAATAACCAACTCACTCCTACAACACCGCAAACTATTTGTGATATCTTCCACATTTCAAATTTAAACATGAATAAAAACCTCACATGCTTTCACTCAGTGCAATGGCAAATCATTTTCATCTGAATTCCCATGGTGAGGTGCTTCATCCTTCCTGTGTTGCCTATTCCTTTTTTTTTTTTATTATTATTGTTTCTGGGATGCTATCCATCCTCTGTCATTTGTTTTATTATTATTTTTTCTTATACAGTACATTGCCATGCTATCCATCTATGGATTTTGAACCGTGTCTGCTTTATCTTTGATTCATGTCTATTTTTCTTTTTTTGTTCCTGATATTTTATGGATTCTGTAAAGGCATTTTAAGTTTAAGAAAGGTGCTATATAAAATACATACACTAACACCAGAAATACCATCGCTCACTCTCACTCACTCATCTCAGTCTATACCGATTTATCCGGTATACAGGGTCATGGGGGGGCCTGGAGCCTATCCCAGGAGACTGAGGGAACAAGGCGGAATACACCCTGGACAGGGTGCCAGTCCATCACAAGGCACACACATTACGGGAGATTTGAGGACGCCAATTACCCTAGTCTACATGTCTTTGGACTTTGGGAGGAAACCGGAGTACCTGGAGGAAACCCACCAAGCACGGGGGAGAACATGCAAACAGACCCTGAGGTGGGACTCGAACCCGGAGCCTGGAGGTGCAGGGCGACAGTGCTAACCACTAAGCCACCGTGCCGCCCCGAAATCAACCCGTTAAGATTTATTTATATAAAATGTAAGTCGATAGCGTGCTGTGCTGAATTCCACACAGCCAAAGTTCCCTATAGCATTGTACAACATTCCTTAAAATAAATGTAATTCCTTTCAAAATAATGAAGCTGCAAGAAATGAAGCTAAAATAAACCAAATGTGCAGTGATTCCTCTTATAAGACTATTCATGCAGCAAATGTTGATTTTGATGCTTTCAAGATTCTATATTAGATTTCTTTCTCTTTTTTTTTTCATTTTTAAATAGTCTCTTCACAGCAGAGGGGGAAAAAAAACCCACAGAGTTTCCTTTTCAGTCCATATTTTCTACCCCCTGATTTTATTCATGTTTAAAAAGGCAAGTAGACTAGATGCTAGTTTTAAATTCTATTCCAAAAAAAACACCTGGAGCACTTAGCGGTGTGAAACGCACCCAGGCAATTTGTATCTGACTAGTGCGCCCAGAAAATGGGCTTAAGCTCAGAATTCATTTTCCTTATTCTGAACACGTGTAACTTTCCTCAAATAAATCCTGATATAACTCTGAATCCTTACTGGCCAGTGAGGAACAGTGTTGTCCTAGGCAAGCCGACACACCCACAGTAAGCGCGTACGGGGAATGATCTATTATTATGTAATCCTTCTGTCAGTTCAGATATTCAACACATCTTCAATGGGAATAATGGCGCTTGCAGAAGAGGAATGCTCCTGAAGATCCCTGCTCGAGGTTTATGGCTTAATCCATACTAATACAAGTACTAGAAAAGAGAAAGGAGGAAAAAAAACCCAAAACAATGGCCATTACATTTTTCATAATCTTCGCGTTCCTGTGAGCTGAAGATAGCGAGCATAATTAATCCGTGTGATGAACGGCACCGTTGCAAGTCTGCCGTGTTTTAGAGGACATGTCTTCCTCACCATTGTTTTTTTTTTTTGTGTGAAAGATTTGCATTCCGGTTCGGCTAGGCCGGTGCACGCTAGCTTTCACGTCTACTGAGACCAAACAGAATAGACAGCTTAGTCTTGCTCAGGAGTAAAATGGTTTATTGCGAGGCAGCAGACTACAACTATCTGCCAGTTGCAAAATCAATTGCAATGTCATTAAGAGAAGCTCATTTTCACAGAACTCGAAGTGAAGCGAATCCACTCAGCTTGCTCGCCAAACGCCATCAACAAATACATGTGAGAAATTTCCAGCACGGTGTGGATGCCTTGAACCCTGTCATACAGGAACGCTTTTAAACTCTCTCTTCTGGTTTATATGGAAGCACTCGTTATAATGCGTTATTGTTTTCACGCTAACAATCCATTCGCAGGAAGAGGTGGCGCAAACACGCCATACGATCGAGTAAAAAAGAATTTAGAAACGTGCCATTTCTGATTTTAGTTCAAAACATGTAAGCTAGCAAGCTCTTTGTAAGTAGATGTTTATTTAACATTTACGTAAGGAGTTGTCAGTGTCTGTGTGTTCACTCAAGATAGAGAAGTCCAACATTTCCGGTTTAGATTTGAGAGAACATCAGTCTATTACTGTGATAATGTACTGTAAATGATAAGAAATCAGATATTCCCCAGCATTTAACTCAACAAAAGTACAGCGGTACCTCGGCATATGAATTTAATCTGTTCCGAAGGAGAGTTTTTAGGGTGAAATTTCATATTGCAAAACGCATTTTCCCATAGGAAATAATGTAAATGGACATAATCCGTTCCAGCCATTCAAAATAT
This sequence comes from Leiocassis micropogon, assembly GCA_028565275.1. Taxonomy (NCBI): domain Eukaryota; kingdom Metazoa; phylum Chordata; class Actinopteri; order Siluriformes; family Bagridae; genus Leiocassis; species Leiocassis micropogon. The sequence goes on from JAOVVA010000041.1 coordinate 4,487,975, forward strand.
TACCAATATTCACAATTTTTAAACACTATAATAATATTTTTGCATATAAAAACAATCAAAACATTTAGGAAAGAGAGGTAAATTAGGTAAAATATGATATGAAATAAATATACAATAAACCTCAATTATCCTTAATTCATGATTCCTCTTGGCACTGGCTGTCTTAAAAATGAAACTTTTCTTTTTGCTACTTTTCTTGCTAACATTTTTGGGACTTATGGTGCAATGTTTCACTAAATCTTTGTTACAAAAATGCTTTGTTTGCCGAGAGAAATTTCTTGCGAAATTTCAGTTCTTAAGGTGAAAAATCCCTGGTACCATTGTATTAAAAAGTGGGAAAAAAAAGAATACTGAGATGATTCTGTAAATTTCACACTGTTTTAATTCTGATAATTATTACACCACTCATCAGTGCATTACTGTACGTACCGTATCTATTGCTCATTTTTTTATGCATAGACAATGAAGTTCTTTTCAGAAGTTAAAATAACTATTCACTTCTTTCATGCTCCGCACTTCCTCCACTCTCTTGTGTATTTGTGACTCAATACCCGGGAAGGAATCTAATTCAGCCGAACTCTCGTTCTGCTTTACACTAAATGTCGTCATTTTACAGCCCCTTTTATTAGCTTGCTCTTATGTTTCTTAATCTCGTTACCTTATTGAGATTAGCCGGCTAATTCCAAAGAACATAAACAAAAAACGAGTCGTACAGGGTTAAAAAACTATTACGGATTCGATCGTGCACTACCCGACCTCTCGGGGTTTAATGACTCCACAGATGGGAGGATTTAAAAAAGGCATTTTTGTAAAGGATAATAGCCTCACCCTGATGTTCGTGCTCGGTTTTTGACATATTTCATTCTATGGAGTTAAGAGAAAGCGGGATGGGATAATAAACCACATGCGCTCACACACCCGCGCCTTGAAATGACTCCGAATGAGACACGGAGACAAACAGCAGCCTTTATCTGTCTTAATAAACTTTTATTTTACTACGCTTGGAGGCTCAAGAGAAAATTGACTTTCCTAAGAGCCTGCATTAAAAATGATAATCATGGAATGTGTGCATCTTGCTGATTAATTACAAAGCTAATTTTGACATTCGGTTGATTCCTTTCAGCTTCATTTTTTTCTAATTTTCTGTTTTCTTTTGTTGTTTTTTCGTTTTATTTGATATAAAGGTAAATCTCTGTAACGGATGACTGTGTACAATACTATTCCGTGATGTTGTTTTTTCTGAAATGAGGTGGTTTAAGGAAAGCCAGCAGGCTGATTACGCGGTTTGTGTACGGAACGGAAAGCTGGTGCGAAGACGCAGCGATAATTGTGTTATGCTAACCCCAGCAGCACCGCTGCTTCCTTTAAAGCCTGGTGTGGTTGCTGTATGCATTAGCATGCCTGTCTAAACCGAATGATTCGAACCCGTTCGCGTTATTTAAACATCATATCGCATTCTCAGCTAGTCAGCATCAATAGTTTAATGAATTATCCTCCTAACTCAGAGTGAGCATTTGATGCTATACGTTGGAGCTGAATGGTACAAATGGAGCTGTTTTGAAATGGCACGGCTCTCCTGCTCCAAGGCTTTCATACAAACAGGAAGTCTCCTGCGCCTGATTCTCTCTCTCCCTTTTTTTTTCAAGAGCTGGAGGTCACATGTTTTCTAACCAGGGTATGGCCTCTTGTGATGTTGCAGTGCTCCATGTTCAGCACACTGAAGGTCAGGGAATAAATCTGCTGCAATGAATCTAGTTCTGCAAGGTCTCTCCTGTGTATTATATATGAATATACTGTACTCTATATTATGCTGTAGATCAGTCTTTGATTATGTGTGGGTGTACTGATAATGGAATATGTTTGTGTATTTTCAGTTTGGGTAGTTTCATTGTAACCCTCATGCTCTGATCAGTACTTAACAGTAGATGTCCCACTGGTTCACCTCTTAGTAAACACTCTGTAATGCTTTATACTGTATTTAATATGCTCATGCAGTAGTATTTCTATAAAAACAACCAGAGACACGACCACAAAGATTCAAATACAAGTACAAACCAACTTTAATATTCAAATCGTGTGTGCTGTCTGACCTACTCGAAAACTGAATTTAATCTCTTTCGCCAATTCCAGCATTCAGTTAATAAGCCTAGTTTAAAATCTACGAAATCCCCCAATTTTGCATTTTTAAAATTCAGACCTGAGGCTTAATATTTATACCTGGAGAGCAGACCTCAGCCAGTTATCGGCCTTTACATTATAAACATGCTGTAGTTCAATTTTTGGATTATAAACGTGCTTGTATACACAAAACTCTATTACCTAGCATTTAAAACTAACAAATTAATGCACAGGTTAATGTTTAGAACATTATTACTTTTTAAAACTGTCTTACTAATGTTAAAGTTTATCAGATGTCAATGCTAATACCTAATGCAGTGAAAACTATAATTAATAAATCTTAATTAATAAACCTTAAAACATAATCTGCAACTAAACACTCAAAATATCTGGTCTTTACCTCGATTACTTACATGACAAACATAACTAAAGAAACAGATGCGCAAAAACCCTTCCTGTGATGGTGCACAGCTGTGAATCTGCATCAGAGAATCTTTTTTTTTTTTTTGGCTCGCATTTTTGACAACATCTGAACATTTTTATTCCACGCTGCTATTCTCCAGTCAAAATGACCCGAATACAATTTTTCTCTGATGTCAGTTAATAAAAACCGAGCCCGACACAGATTGTTGGGAAAGAAACCCTTTTCAGGATGCTAAGCATGTGGTTTCCGAGGCTGCAGACTGGCCTGAGATGAGTGCGTTCCTCCACTTCAGGTTAGTCTCTGCAAAGGCAATATGGATCTCAGGCTTTCAATCAAGCAGCACTTGGAAATCAAGGTCACCTCCGTCAACTTGGAGGACATACAGCATCGGTGACTTATATTCCTTACTCCCGTAATTATACACCCTTACTATTAGGATCGCTGAAGCTGCCGAAAGACATTCTTGATCGTGAGTAACAGAATAATAATGTGGGGTTTTAGGAGCAGGGATAAAAACAAAGCAGTAAAACCCAAGCTGTACTGAATTTCAAATGGTTTCCCATTCACACTCTTGGAGTACAAGGCACAGACAATGAACTTGTTTTTTTGGTGTACACACCTCGGGCCATATTCTGAGGAGTGCATATAGTGAGGGCTTTAATGCAGAATTTGCATTTATCCTTAGGCACATCTTCTTCATAGGAGGGAACATTAATTTACCAAAAAAAAAACAAAAAAAAACATTATCATACTACTGTACTGTATTCAGATACACTGAATAGAATAGAAAGTTAATAATGCGCTGGATCAAGTGCTATTTTATAAGCTAATAATAAAAGTGGAAGGCATTGTATTATGTTAAACCAAATACAGTAAGTCCCCTACATACAAACATTCAAGTTACGAACTTTTGAAGATACGGCCATGTGTTCACGCATGTTCAATCACGAAAGTTAGATCACATGCCTGGTGTACATTGTGACGTGCGTACAGCGTGCATCCTCTGCAAGTGCAGTACAAGCCCAGGATGTCCGGAATCAAGTATAAAAGCAGCGATGATGAAGCTGGTGCTGCTAAGAAGCGCCAAGCAATAACAATGGAGACAAAAATTTCATTAATTGAGAGAATGGAGCGAGGTAAAAAGATGGCAGACATCGCTCGTTCTTTTAACATGAATAGTTCAAACATCAGCATGATTCAAAAGAACACTTTACTGAAATACACTGTGTATAGCCAATTGTGTTAGCATCTTCGTACGTAGAAAATGTTAATTGGACTTACGAACAAATTGAACTTAGGAACGAGCTCTCGGAACAGAACCTGTTTGTATGTTGGGGACTTACAGTACTGCAAGCAGAGACAGGACACTACAGGGTGTCCCATACTGTACATAAAAGGAAATTAACCCATTTTTAGTAAAAATTAAGTTTACTCGATTACTTTATTATCGTATCTAAGAACACACACACACACACACACACACACACACACACACATATCTTTTTCAGACTCATGACGAATGTGTGTCAAAGATATCTGCACTATCCTTTAAGCATTAAAATCATTCAGGATGTTTGTAAAGCCTAGCTCAAAAATAATAATGATAATAATAATAATAATAATAATAAATAAATTCTCCTATGTACAGACTTCTGGGTAACTTTTTAACCATCTTTAACTAATCCTACATCAACATAATGCTGATATATACTACAATGCTATTAGATGATTATTTTAATGCTCTCCGTATTTTCATTTTTATCTCATTACATTAAATCGTTTTCCTTTTTTGGGGGGGAAATTCAATTAAACAAAAACAAAACTGAATTACAGTGCTTGCGCAGGGAACATTTTACTGTACATCCCTGCTTTTTTTTTTGCTGTATAGACAAGTGTTTGTGTTTTAGGGTGGCGGTGGCGGTCTATAGAAAACTCAAAGTTTGAGTAGAAATACGTTCTACTTTTCTACTGAAAAAATAAATAAATAAATAAATAAATAAAAATATGGCACGAGCAGTCGTTAGAAAAGTGTGCCATGTTTTTCGACAGTCTTTCTTGCTTGCAAAAAAAGTGACACTGCTCGGTGATTTGAGACCATCCCAAACTGCTTGGCTCAGCTTCGAGTCAGCACCAAACATGGCATCGATATTCCGCAAACAAACAGCCGATTTGTCACCGAGCCGTCCCGGAGCAGTGGCGAGAGAGACTACATATATCTCTTTATTTCAGTTTGCGGCGGTGTAGCAGCCATCCTTCGGCTTGCGCTCCGTTCCTAGAACAATGCATCGCGCGTGCGGTGGCACCAGCCTAGAGCATCCATCTTTCTCACATAAATGACGATGACTGCCTAACTGGTGTCACATTATAGCTTTACCTGCCACAACCCACACGGCTCTCAAAAATATTATTAACTGATCCGAATGGGGAAAAACTGCTCATTGTGACGTGGCTCGGGTTCTATTAGCAACTGAAGATTGAATGCGTCTTGCGCAGGCTGTTCGAGATGCTATTTGTTTTCCAGATGCCATAGATGACAGATGGCGAGGTATAAACAAATGTAAGTAAATACATTTAAAACACACACACACACACACACACACAGCTCACTTGTCACAATAGAATGCACAATGGAGACGCGAATGCAACAGCTGAAAACTTTCTGGGAGGCGGTATTCCATTACGACGTCCCGGAGATGAGATTTCATTTGATCCGTTTTAGTGTGTCAGAGCCGTGTTGTGGACATCGAGCGTCTGGGCTGAGAGCCTTATTAAAGTGCCGTGGCAGGCAAATGAAGTGTCACAGAGCATTTCTCTGGCCCAGATTAAGGGCCCACGCGCCTGCATTAGGCCGAATTAGTTGAGAGAATGAGAAAATAAAGAACGTGATGGCCGCAGGAGGTTGATGCTATGCAGGGGAGAAGTGGAATTGTGGCATATGGGGCAGCTGATGTGGCTTTGATTGGGAGCCGGTTCCCTGCCGAGGGCCTCCGTAATCAGGCTGGACCTTTTGTTTTTTAGGTGAAGAGACGAGTGTTGCTCCAACCGTCACACACGCTACTTTCACGGGTTTTTTCACTCTACCCCGACACGACATACTCTTACATTCACACCGTTCCCGTATTTACTCGTTTCACTCAGCGTGAGGAGTACATGTCAGTACTCAGACCTCAGATGTATCTTTAGATTCAGACAGCCGTGCTCAAGGCAGAGAGAGCTCCTTTTCTTGCTTTTTCTTACTTAGAACTTGTTTTCTAGTGCAAGACATCCCTTCAGTCTGAGAGCTCAGAGTTCTGTCGAGAAAGTTTATCTGACCGTCCTAAATTTCCCCCATTCTCAGCACATTCTTCTTCTTTTTTTCTCATTATGTGTTTTTATTTTGGTTTTAGCATGATCCGATCTTCTTTCTTCTTTGTCCACCAGCTGTTCCCTTTCAGGGGTCGCCACAGCGAATCATCTGCCACATCTAATCATCTATCCCTATCCTCTGCATCCTCTTCTCTCATACCAACTAACTTCATGTCCTCTCTCACTCTATCCATACGGTAAATCTCCTCTTTGGTCTTCCTCTAGACCTCCTGCCTGGCAGTTCCAAGCCTCAGCATCCTTCTACCAATCTCTCCAAACCACCTCAATCTGGCCTCTCTGACTTTATCTCCAAGACATCTAACATGCGTTGTCCCTCTGATGGACTCAATCTTGATCCTGTCCATCCTTGTCACTCCCAAAGAGAACCTCAACGTCTTCAGCTCTGCCTCCCGTCTTTTCTTCAGTGCCACTGTCTCTAAGCCGTAGAGCATCACCGGTCTCACCACTTTCCTATCCAAACCACTAATGTGCAATTTATTTTATTCGGTTTTAGCACTCAAAAAACAAAAACAAAAAAACAGTATTGATTAATCTTTTACACTCGGGTGTGTGACTCAGAACACTCGGTGCTTTTTAAAAAGGCCATCGTGCTATTTGTTGCATTTCATGCTTGTCCATGTTTTCTACAGTCAGTCACGCGTAAAGTTTAAAAACATGCTAGAAATACGGAGCACCGTGTCGTCCCAAGCTGTAAGTGCAGATGAAAGCGTGACCACCCGGCTTTGATCCTTTCAGATGTGAGAGATCATGACAGAACTAGAGCCGCTCGCTCTGACCACTGCTTCTGCCAGGCTGCTTCGCCCTTCGGCAGGAGGAGCGCGCAGCCACAAAACAGCTTTTCAGGGAGGATTTCACGGCTGGTATTAGAGCTTTGGTGTGACTTCAGAAGTGAGGACAAAAAAAAAAAAAAAAAGTAGCAGCAAACTAAGGCCCATTTACTTTGCCGATCCGGAACGAACCTCAGCGAGGCTTTGTGGTTTGGGGAAAGAAAAAAAAGACAAGGCGTATTATTCTGATAAGCTTTTATTAAATAATAATGAATCGTGTGGGTGTGTGTGTGTGTGTGTGTGTGTAAGTACAACTTTTGTGCCCGTGTTGAAAGCTACAGCTGAATGAGAAGGCCCATTAGTGTTCTGAGTAGAGGTGATAGAGAGACTTGTCGTGACAGCGCTAGTGTGTGTCAGCGTGTGAATGTGTGAATGTGCGAGTGTGTGTGTGTGTGTGTGTGTGTGTGCATGGAGTTGTGACAGGTGCCTGATTTGACTGGTCCTATTTAGAATGGAGTGTTGAAAATGATTTGTTCTGCCTTATTTCGCTGCATGAAAGCCACGGCTTCTTTCTGCAAGATTTATTATGGAACTGAAGCTTAACAATTAGTAGCATTATTAGTATTATTATTACTACTACTACTACTACTACCACCACCACTACCTTGGGCTATCCTAAACTAATTGTGTTTATTTTTATTAGTACTAAATACACTCTGGAAAGAAAAAGAAAAAGCAGAAGCAGATGAAGAAAATCTCAAAGAATAACGAAGCAAATGAATAAAATAAATAGCTATAGACAGAAATAGAAATAGTCTGTGACTATATAAACAATGTCGCGTGTCCCATAAGTCCAACAGCATCAGATTAAAGTATATTATGTTTTTACAAACTATGATTATCTAAGCAAAAAAAAAAAAATGCAATAATTCTACCTAAAGCAATTTGTGTATTGAGAAAAATGATAAAAATCATTTCACAAAAAAATCACAAAAAAAAATTTATGAATGAGTTTGTTGTTAAACTTTTATGTTACTAATTTTTCTTCCTTTCTTGACACTGGAGTTACAGGACACCCATTACTTACATTACATTATTAGAAAATAAATCAGAATTTAGACCAATCAGAATGGAGAACCGTAAAATGCAACATTAACAGCATTATCGATTATCATCTAAATTTATTATTGCATCCATCCATCCATCCTGGAACCTCTGTAGTCCAACTAGGGATCATAGATGCCAATAGTGACCATTGTACTGTATTTATTCCCATTTTACAAATGTGGTAGGACCTCCGGTCAACACTCGCGCACATTCACACACTACATGCAATACGGGAACGGCAAATAGCCTAATCTGCATGTCTATAGATTGTGGGAGGAAACCGGAGTACCCGGAGAAAACCCATCAAGCACGCGGAGAACATGCACAAACTCCACACACACACACACAGATCCCGAGGTGGGAATCGAACCCGGACCCCGGCATCGCAATTCAGTAATAAGAGATGCTTGTTAAGATGATGAACTAGTACATCTTATACAATAAAACAGTGTGTTGCAATCCAGCTTCGGCTTGTGGGCATGATTTTGGTTACATAACTCAGGAACTGTTTAGTGGTCAGAAGTCTTCACCCAGTGTCGAGCGGCGTATTTAACTTGGGCTCCTTCCAAAGCAGTTTGGACACAGTCAGTTTGAGGAGTTTTAGTTGGCCTAGGCCTATCCCGAGTGGAACATGTGCTTCCAGGAAAGAGCAACATATGGCTTGTATCAGTGTAATTAGAGTGTTATATGCCTAGAAATAAAGTAAGTGAAAAACATGTAAAAGTAGGCTAAGGTTCAGGAGATCGAGGTGAACACTAAACAATATGAGAGTGCGAGGACGGCTTCTATTTCGGTGCCATCACCCTGGATCCCCGGCAGTGATGTAATTAAAATGAAGCGAGTGAATCACGCGGCAGTGAACTCAAAATACCTTAAATGGCGCTTCGAGTTTTGTTAGCCATTTTGACAATGTAATTACACCCTTTGGAGAAATCTCTCATTCTCTTCATTGCCCTTTTAAACACAGCACGGAGAACACTGCCTCTGCTCTGCCTGCTAATGTTAACACTCGGTCATCAATCACCATCACCGCCAGCGACTGCGGCATGGCCCACCTTACTGTAATCTGGGGTGGGTTTTTTTTTTTTTATAAAGGCGTCTTCAGCGTCCCCTCCAGCACAAAATTCCGCCATACTGATGAACATCAGATTTTGGTTAGGTTTTAACCTTACCTCCAGGAAATGCTTAAAAAAATGCATTTTAAAAACAAAACAAGGTCTGATTTGCTTTGCCCTATTTCAGCCCCAGTTCTTTTCTCTCTCTCTCTCTCTCTCGCTCTCTCTCTCTCTCTTTTTTCCCCATCCTCCACCGCTTGCCTACCACAGAACCCATGTTCCAATTAAAGCTCTCTCGATCCAGAACAATAGCTGGCTGGATTTGTGCCAGACTCATTGCTCATAATTTCCCCGAGCTACAGATAGAAAAATATATGCAAAGGAAGAAATATTGCTTGCGGTGGATCTAAAAGGCAAAATGCAACCTAGATAAACACTCACACAGCCTGAAAAATATATCCCATGACGCTCAGTCATGCAGAAAAAAAACACCCAGTCGCGGATCGTGATGGAAAAATAACCACTTTTTCTTTTCTTTTTAAACATATTTACAGTTTTAAACACAGACTATGGGAATTCATATAAAAATGCAAAGAAAAATGCTAGCATTTATCCTGCAAATAAACACAAAATTATTAAGATTAGAAGAAACTGTGTGTGTGTTGGGGTGCTACAGCTAATGGCAAGGCCAGCTTCAATTTGAGGAGCAGCCTGACAGAGCCAGGACCGACAGCCTATTCGCATAATCTCTCTCCCCGAGTGAAAGAAGTGAGAGGAATACTAAAAAGTTTCCCGGAGATCCAGAAGGACTCTTCTCCTCCATGTTATCCAATAAATTCTCTCGCTTGGGTAAATGTTTGCTAAACTCCCAGACATGAACTTCTTGGAGCTCGTCCAGGTGCAGGCCTGTTTAAGGTTTTTACGCCGGTGAAATTCCCATGACGGTAAAATTAAATGAAGTGAGATGAAGTCAAAGTTTTAAAGATACAGGTAAAATGTTTGGAAAAAAAAAACTTAACAAAAAACATGCAACCGCATCAGAACTTTACCCAGAACAATTGCTGACTGGATCAGATCCACGCTCATTAGTCAGAACCACAGCCACCCACACAAGAGATGGAATGTGCGCGGTGTACAAAATGAAATGTCGATATTGGGTGAACTTAGGAAATCGTACTTTTTTTTTTTTTTTGCCACCGAGATAAAGATTTTTTCTTTTTCTTTCCCTGTATAAGCAATTAATAGCTTATTCCAGAAGCCTGGCATTAGCAAAATGATGAATGTTGTTAGTTTATGAAAAAGTGAAGCTGAGGGAAAGAGGCACAAAATAAATAAAACTCTTTATGGAAAAATAAATCAATCATGTACAAATGTAACAGCAGTGCAAAGAATAAAATCATGCAGATTCAGTTCAAGAGCCTGATTTCTTGTTCACATCACCATCAGGGAGGAACTCTCTAGAAAGCATCTACAGCAGTCGTGTAGTTCTGTGCCTTGTTTATGCGAGAGGTACTGTAGGATAAAGAATAACCAGAAAGGAAAAATAAAAAGTCACCTGGTCTGGTAGGGTGTGAATTTTGCATCAAACCTACAGTACCGTGTGTCGAAGTTTCATGCTGTTGCTGGTGGTGTAATGGTGTAGGGAATGCTTTCTCGACACACACACACACACACACACATCAGGCCTTTCATACCAGTCACACATTGTTTGAATGCCACAGTTTACTATTCTTATAGTAGCTCCTTTTAGCATTTTAATGAAGTCATCTCAAACGGGAACCATGAACATGACAAGAAGTTCACCAGATGTCAAGCCGATACCACTGGAGTCTGGCGGTGTGGAGGATTTGCAGCCGACAAATCCGCAGCAATTACGTCAGGCAGTAATGTCAACACGGACCAGAACCTCAAAGCACTCTGCTCTCTGGAACTTTGAGGAACCCGTTGCAAGAGTTTAAAATGTTGAGGTCTACCTTATTTGGCGTTCCAGTCAAAGTTTTTAAATTATTTACCCAGTCTCAATAATAATAATAATAATAATAATAATAATAATAATAATATTAAAATAAAGACATCATTTAGGCATTTCCAGTAAAGCAGTTTTTGTCCTTGAGGTATTATTAGGATGGAAAAACTACATCATTCATCCAATTATTTCTCAATTTATTCTCAGATCGTATTTTATTTTGTGAAAACTGTTTTTATATATATATATACAGTATAAAAAAATTTAATCACAAAGCTTTTAGTAAAAATTCCTTTATTTATTATGAAATGAGAGTATCCTGGCTGCTACGCTCTACAGCCTCGAATCAATCCGTGTCTCAGTCGCTGCGGAGTTTTCACACTCGAAAAAACGGACGACTTTCCTGACGCAACCCTGTACAAAACCTGCCACACGAAACGCAATTTAGTCCCCAAAGGCGCGTTCCTTTCAGCCTGCCTCCAGTTTCTGCGCTCTTTCTCCTGCTCTGTCCTCCTACAGAAAGCTGACTGACAGGCCATATACCAAAGCAGAGATCAATTCTATTTCTAAAAAAAAAAGAAAAGCCAAAGCTGAGAAGGAATGCAAAGTGGCAGTGACTCTGTCGGCAGTTCCTCTCTCTGACGCCTTCGTGCCATTAGTCAGGATAATTAATCCTCAACTATCTGTTGGTTCTAGCCATAGGCCATGCACACTCTTGCTGTGACTTTAATGATCACGACAAGTCACAACCTTACCCGGCTAGCACTTGGAGAAGCGTTTTGATGAAAGGAAATAAAACAGACCGGCTTGCAGTTTCTTCAGGCATGCCCTTAGCTCTGCGGAGTGAACCTATGATGACTGCCTGGTAGGCACTGACAGGATTGCGCTACCTTGTAAGTCGTTTTTAAAGTTTTACCAAGAACAGAGAGACCAGCAGAAAGAATGATTTTTTTTTCTTCTTTTCTTCCCCCTTAATAAAACTCACCTTCGAAACATGAAGCCATGGCTGTTGAGGAATTATTAGAATAATAAGAAAAATAAGCATAATAAAAGTTGGTAATATTGAGCAAGAAAATAAATAAATTGTAATAGTTGACTTGAGCGAGTCAGTCGGTTAACACTGTGCAGTTGGGCATTCACCAGTATCTCAGTACTCGCAAATTGATTCGCACAAATCCGTTAAGTTGAATTAATGAATCCATTAATTTGAATTTTATTACGTTGTGCGCATTCTCTTTTGTGTCCTGCCTTGTCATAGTGGTTGAAACACCGGCCAATTTGCAAAGCCACCAGACCATTTAAAGTCCTGATTCGAATCAAATTGCCTTTTAATTGGATACGCATAACGAATTGGTCAAACGAGGCATGTGTGATAGAACGGGAATAGTACTATTCGACGGCACTTTGCAGCTGTACCGGAGCCGTAATTGATCATAACCGAACTGAACAGCCCTCACCTTGTCCTTGTTCTCCTTCAGCCATTCCCTCACGGTTTTCAGGGCGATGTCAGCAGCCGGCTCGTTGGGAAAACCTGTCCGGGAAGACGTAGAGAGATTGAATTCACAAAACGCCAAAATGTCCAGAACTTAAATCTTACAGGAAAAACATGTCCTAATGTTTATTCGCCTCCTGCACTGACACGCTTTTCAACAGCTCCTACAAGCTCACTTGTTGATTTCATCGTGTTTATGAGCTCAGAGTCAAGACCGACTTCCTCTAGTGCTGGAAAGTTAAACTGCTCAGTAATTCAAAGCAACATTGCTCATTTGGATTTTTTTACAGAAATCTGTCACTAAACGCGGGCAGTCGTGGACATTTACACATCTCTTTCAGTTGTGTTGATCACTTGGACCGTCCCGGTGTCCAGCTTTGTCACTGGGGTTCACCAGCACGATGAGAAAGTAATGACATATTGACCGGGGAGCGTGAGGAACAGAGCGTCTAAGTGCCATATTAATCATCGAGACCCAGGCCGAGATGGAAAGCCGAGCACTCTGCTAACACAAGGGGATTGATTGGGAATGTATTTAGAGTGGATCATTTTTTAATAAGGAAGAAAATGGGAGAGATGCAGTGCCATCCAGAGCTCATCTCGTATCGTATTACAAATTTCATGCGCCGTAACGTCCACGCATAATCACCAGGACACAGATGGACACAGTTCTCCCGCCATTTCGGAATTAATATCAATTCTGACGGTGTCTAGCAAAAGCCGTACAATTCGGGAAGCTCCGGGAGGGATGATGTCAGCGAGCGTTCTCTAATGCCTCAAACCTGTACGAACCTGTTCATCCTACATCTCCTACGAAGGAACCAATTGTTTCTCACCGCAGGGGCGTCGCAGCAAATGCACCTTGGCGTCAAGTGAAACTTAAGTGTTTGTGTGTGAGAAGAAAACGCATCCTTCAGTCTGCCGTTACCGCGTGAACTTGAAATGCAATTTAAACTTACATCCATTTCATACACATGAACTGAAATGAGGTCGGCTAGCTCGGCTTCAAAAAATGACTTAAAGAAGCATAAGATTGTGACTAAAGAGCCCTGACATCTACAGTATGTATTACAAACTTTTACGTCTACTTATAGCAGTTCTTACATATTCAAAGAAAAGTAGTACACGTATCCAAATTCAATTCTGCACAAGATGCTTTATAAAATCAATTAAATCTGACCTTCCGGCCTCACAAATACATGCAAAAGTTGGCGTACCTTAAAGGAAAAAAAAAACTTGCAAACTGAACTTATAGTATAGCTACAATACATTGGGTGTGTGAGGTTTCACATGTGTTCCATCATTATGTTCCTTCGACCCCTGGCACACAGTGTGCATAATATTACACTACGCCCTCACTACATTTACTCAAACCTGAAACAGTGCATACAGTACACTCGTCTTTCAGGCTATTCGTTCTGGATGATTAAAAAATGTATCACTCTTTGTTTTTGTTAAATTGATAACTCATAAGTGCGAAATGGGTCATAGGATGTGCAGGTCATACTGTACAAAGCTTGTGTAAGATACAGTGAAGACTTGAGTGAAGACTTGGTGGTTTCATAGACGTTCCACACCATTAAATGTACCTCACTCACTCATCATCTGCTGTATATACCGCTTGGTCCTATATACAGGGTCGCGGGGGGCCTGGAGTCTATACAAGGAGACGACGTAGGCCACGAGGAGGGGTACACCCTGGACGGAGTGTCAATCCATAACAGGGCACACACTCATTCACACACGACGGGCAATTTGGGGACGCCAATTAACCTAATCTGCATGTCTTTGTACCGTGGGAGGAAACCAGAGTACATGGAGGAAATCCGCCAAGCGCGGGAAGAACACGCAAACTCCATGCACATTAAATGTAACTACAAATGGATAAAAAGTAGTATAAAAGCACGTTCACCTACAGTATAACCTAAACATTACACTAAACTAGTGTTGAGTTGTTTTACCTTTATTACTGAACATTCTTAAAACCCTATTTGCTTTGTAGCATTTAGCGATTTGATCGTACACGTTTACATGTTTCAGATGTGTTTAGGTGAAGAAATATATTTGCTATATTTCCGCCTTTATTTCCTTTAGACTGCTGGAGAGCTACCAAAAAAAATTGTTGACGTGTATACATGCAAAATCCCAAAATTCAATTCTATTGACTATGAAGTCTCACTACAGTAAGACAGAACCTTATGGTGGTGTGATTCCTATGTAGTCCACTAGAGGACTAAAGGCTAAAGGAATAACATTTGAGACTCACCGATCTATAAAAAAAAAAAAAAAAAAATAATATAT
>JAOVVA010000041.1:4504205-4538177 GCA_028565275.1 Leiocassis micropogon
ACACGAATATAAAATGAAAAGCATACCAATCCACTTAGCTAAATCTCTGTTCCATTTTCCCCACATTGCTGAATCATCACGTGGCCAAAAACTGTAACCGCACCTAAGGAATAGTTAATCTCATATGTGAAATGTGACAGTGTTGTCTCTGCGCCTTTAAATCGCGAGGGGAATCCCGTATGCCATTTTGTCACCGAGTTGTTTTCCACTGTATTGGACTGTGAATTCTGTTTTGTTGAGGATTTTAGGATGTTGTTTACAGGAAAGCTATTTTCTATCATCATGCTCTCGGACTGATTTATTGAAACTGGTGAGGTCAACTCATTTCTCCCTCACCGCCACACGCAGTATACCGGACTAAAGATGTTTTATACATTTACTTACACACTGCAGTGTCTTTTGTTCGTACAATATACTGTACATAAGCTACTTCCGTGATTTGTTCGCATCTACGAATGTTCACAGAACTGTGGTCTGTTCGTATCTGTGGAAATTCATATCTCAAATGTTCGTAAGTCGGGGACTACCTGTTTTCCTATGTATTCCTAAATGCGTCAATGTTAAAATTATTTAAATCATATTAAAGTTATGATGGTTAATACCAGAGTTCCCTTACAAGAACTGAAACTACCCCAGTTGATTATAATCCGTATATATTTTACAAAATATGCTTTGCCATTTGCGCGTAATTATGTCCTTTTTCAAGCTGTATGTATTTAAATCTAAATGCAGCGATTAACATTTTTCCGCCTCCATCCAGCTCAGTTCATGTGCCAGAGCAGGTGTAGGATACACACCAGACTAATCAAAATGTACAGCATTGAATGCATGCATGGACTAACCTGATCACTGGACTCACGGTGTTACTAGCAGAGGTCTTCCCTTTCACTAACTCATTTTTAATTATAGTCGTATAATATTTATTCTAACAGCTTTATCTCTGCTGTATGGCAACATGTTGACACAACTGCTTGAATAATCTGGCAGCTGCAAAAATCAGATAAGAAATGCTCTAGCTGCTTAGGGTCTTTGTAAACATTTGTCCTCTTTTGCACTGTCCTTTTTTTTCTAGATTTTTTTTAAGGTTGTCCGGTTCGGCGCTGACCATACGGTAATCTCGCTTCACTGTGTCTGTCCTTTCCTTTCACTCCCTTAAACCCACACTTTATGGCCTTGCCCTTGCTGAGTACGTAACCAATGAGGAGTCGACGCAGACAGATAAGGCCTCTTAAAAGGGGCTCGGCGCCTAATCCCTTACAGAGACGCAGCCAACGGTGGATCATGAACAGCCAACACGGCGTATATGGACATACACATGAAAGATTCCCTGGGTTACTGCTTCCTATCTCCCTTACACAGAGACAGTGGCAAAAACCACAGTGTCAACTACAACGCCACTGTCGGCATGAAGGACAAATAAATAGTGTGTTAGTAAAGAGAGAGAGAAAGAGAGAAAGAGAGAGACCTGGCAGTGGCAAATGAACTTTGTATTGTTTGTAGCACATGTTGATTTGGCTTCAGTGCGACCCGAACCCTCAGCGTAGACAAAGTTTAACGGGAAAAATCAATAAAACGATTTTCAGCCAGCCACAAGTCAGAAAAACACTAAGCCATCATTTCATTAAAACCAATTAGTAATCAAACAGCATATCAGCTGTATTAAAGCCCTCCACGCTGTTTATCTGCTCTGACACGAGTCGTAATATCTTCACGTCTTAGCTCATTATCTTCGTCATTTAACTCGTATTTCGTCTTCGGTCTTGAGACTTACATTGCCGTCAGTGGGAGAAAATAAGCGCTAAAGAGAATTAAACATCATGTTCTGCATCATTATTAGGAAATTTAACTCGTGTTAGAGAACTTCAGTCTAATAAACATTTTTTTTCTCACTTGAGGCATACGATTCTGATCAGGATGATTTAAATTCATACAAAAGCGGTAAGGAAGGCTAACTCCGCCCCAACCTCGTCCAAGCTAACGAGTGGTAGGAAAGGAATTGTTAAAGATGTGAGCAGCTGAGATCATTCTGGGTAGTAAGAGAGTGAGAGAGTGAGACAGTGCGAGTGCGCAGTGGAGAAAGGTGAAGGAACCGAAAGACAAAACGGTTCCCGGCTGTATCTGTGCGCCGACTCCTGCCCGACTATCAATACTGATCTTGTAAGACACCGGGAGACGTCTCCCACCTCAGAAAGGAATAATCCATTTGAACCCAGGTCACGGGCCTCTGATGGATGGCTTTCACGTAGTATACTTAATAATCCATATCATATCGTCCGGCCTAGTTTGTTTATAGGTGGTACCTCTCCTGAAAGCCAGGCTAGGGGAAAGTCGAGCTCTGCTAATGGGCCGGACTGAAGGATTGGACTGCCAGTGGCGAATGAGAAGTCATTTTTCTCCCAGGCTCCGACTCATCTGTCACCAGGGACATCTTTCTCTCTCTCTCTCTTTATCTCTCTCTCTATGAGGTAGGAAAAAGAAAGGGTGCCATTTATGGTTGCTGGCTCCCACATCTTATAGCTACGCCTCGTCTCAAACAGCCAAATACTGAACTAACTGAGCTCGTAGTGTCTTTTTACAGTACGATGATGTACGACCAGAAGGGGAAAAAAATCTATCAATAAATATATTAATAAATAAATCAACAAACCAATCAATAAACACATAAAAAAACAGGGCCTCTAGCTTATTTCTCATTACACTTTCCGTTGTCTCCCACATCCAGGATGAAGCAGGAGCTTCTCAGTGAGTCACGCAAATATGACAAAGAAAAGAATATCGAGTGCAGGCATTTCGGAGACACAAAAAACATAAACAGACTCTCCGTTTCTTTTCAGGCTGAATACAAAGCATCGTTTTATTGACGCTGTATTCAGAGCCGACTTAAGAGCGTGTGGTGAGGAATAAATGCAAACACCGTACGCGATTTTAGTGCTCGCCATCCTCTCATTCATTTATCATCTAAATTTATTTTTATTTTTTTTCCAAATCGTTTTTTTCCCCCCCGCATCCTTTTACATTTGACAGCAAAGAAAATAACAACAAAAAAAAGGATCTCCTTCTGCAGTCTGCATTATCTTGCCCCTTTATTGTTTGGGGGTTTAATGGCAAGCTGATGTTACTATACGCCTCACGGCTCAGAGCGCTCTATGTTAGTGCATTATGTTAGATTATATGTAGTGAAACGGAAATCATTTAAGATTCATCCTCAGGTGAAAGTACAATTGAGGTAAATATCAGTAAAAAGAGAAAAGACGACCGGTAGAGAGAGAGAGAGAGAGAGAGAGAGAGAGAGAGAGAAAACTACCGAAACATTAAAGCTGATGATAAAATCGTCTGCTTGGTCATTTGTCTCAGAAACTCCTTCTGTGTGCTTTTTTAAAAAATTATGAACACATGGCCCAGTGCTACCGCTAATGGCTTTCCTATCTCGGAAAGTGAACTGCATTTCTTTTTCCCTTATTATTCCTTCCTGATTTAGCCGGCGTTATTTATTTCATTCATTTGGAAAGAAAAAAAAGAAATCTGTTGTTACTTTGCTTTAAAAGATAATAGCGTTTTAAGTACTCGCTAGAACATAATGTTCAACTGGATATTCATGGGTTACCTGCGCGTCTGGAGTTGGATTACTCCTTTACACTTATGAAGGATTTATTCATATACCTTATAAAATTTCCCTACTAATAATCGCCCGACTTCCAGCTTTGAATATTGTAAGGACTTTTCATCTTTCTGCGGCCCCTCGTATGCCACAGCGTCGGCGATGACTGAGGGAAGACGAATCAGGATTAGAGAGGAAGCGTGCCAGAGGGACGCATTCCAGGTTATTAGGCCTTTGATCATTCTGCTCTCTCTGAGCTTTTTTTTTTTGTGTGTGTTGTTGGTTTTGTCGGCGCACTCGCTCTCCAACTATCATCACAATTAATGAGTGTATGCGGGGAGCAAGCCGAGGCTTGGAGATAAGCGTGTTTATTTATTGAACAGGCCATTTAATGTGGCAGCGGCAGGCATGTTTTGAAGTCAAGAGCTTGCTGGTGCTTCTGCAGCCATGTGAACTGAATTAAATGTGTTCCTCACTCCTGTGACAGACACCCAATCTCTTTTCTTCTCTCTCTCTCTCACACACACACATGGTTAAGATCAAGATAGCCCTGGTGGAGTCATAAGAGTTGAATTAAGATGTTAATAATAAGAAGAGATACACCTAAATAGACTTTATTTGGCTCAGCGCTTATCAGGACAATCGGAATATTAATTCTGAGCTCCTCTACAGCGCTGTACAGATAACACAGATACTGTATTTACTCGGCAAAGCAAAGACTCGCCCATGAGAGAAAACTTCAATTACTCTAGAAAGACTACTCTACAATGCCATCAGCGAAGAAAACTGCATAGATGGTGTAACCTGGTCATTCAGGTCGTCAGCTGATTTCATTTTATTGCCCCATAACGTTGCTGAGCCTAGACCTAAGCAGATTGTAACACTGCCTCCAGAGGCTTGTACAGTGGGCATAATGCATCATGGGTGCATCGCTTCACACGCTCCCCCCAACATACCCATTACTCTGGAACAGGGTCAATCTGGAGTCATCAGACCACATGACCTTTTTCTATTGCTCCAAGGTCCAATCTTTATGCTCCCTAGCAAGCACTATACAGCACCATCTTCCTAGGTTTTAATAATGCGTTGTAGGGTTCGTAGTGGTAAAGTGCTCGCCCTATCATCCGGAGATCGCTGGTTTGGTTCCCGGGTGATGCTGTAACCTCTCGCAGCCGGAGGCCTAGAGAGAGCTGATTAGCCGAGCTTTCTCAGAGGGGAGGGATGAGAGGTACTTACTGTAGCGCTCCCACATTAATCACGGCTCTACAGCCAATCAGGGGCGTCTGTGAGCTCACGCAAGCGGAAGGAGCGGATAGCGCTGTCCTCCGAGTGTGTTACGACACCCCAACGGTGCGTGAGCGAGCAATTCGAAAAGATGCGGTCGGCTGGCGTCACGTGGTTCAGAGGAAATATGTCGTAGTCTTCGGCCCTCCCGACTAAATGGTAGTAATAGCCTTAATGTGGGAGCCCCCTAGTGACGGGGAGGAATTGGATATGACTAAATTAGGAAGAAAATCGGGGAAAAATAAAAAAAATAAAATAAAATCCATAGTTGTTTTCTTTGCTTGATGAAAGCTAATAATCTGACCCTCTGAAACAGAGACCTTTTTGTTTGGCCAGGTAGTGTACAGTATATTAGCATCCATTAAATTTCTAAACATATTACTGGTTTCTTGAGATGATGAGATGTCAGAATGTGAATATGACGAAAAACCAAATTTATTTATTTATTTTTTTCTTCATCAATTTCCGTGAAGCATTTTATATTTGTATTTATATTAACTGTTCTATAAAAATGACCTCACAAAACAACACGGGGAAATAAGATCTTTGAACCTGTTAAATGACACACTTCCATGTTTTTTTTTTTCCCTTTCGAGTGTGTTTGCAGTGTATACTGACACGGCGTCCAGCGTGTCTGCTCTACTTGCTTCTGTCACTTTTAGGCTTCTCACGCTGCTGATGAGCCACTTGCACTTGCTACTATAATTCTGCTGCGTAAGTGCTTTTTCAAGTAGATCACTCCTACTCTCCACTTTAAAGCCGACTTAGTGATTTGATTAGCGTTCCTTCTTTTTTCTTATTAGGTTTCCTTTCTCTTCACTTGTACAGTCATTTCGCCCGATATCAGCCGTAGTTCATTCCATCAGTCGACCTACATATACAGAACTCCTCATATCTTGAGTAGATTAACAACTTACTCCTGCCTCGGGTGGCTCGAAATAATGGAACTGAGAGATGTGATTTCCTCAATCAAATTAGACATAAAACATGGTGAATCTATTATTATTATTATTATTATTATTATAAGTTACACAAGGTAACTGCAGTTTATTTCTTAAAGTTGTTTTTTCATCATGATCAGACTGCATTGTGCACTTAAACTGTGCATTACCTACAAAAATGGTGCATTTGAGCTCGGACTGTGTTAAAAGACTTCTTTTCCCCCACCGTCCAAAAGCAGGTGTACGTGTCGGCAATTTTGCCAGACGTGCAGAATTCGTGCAGAATTGGACGATTGCCTGCATGAGCTAATTGTATTTCAGAAGAAACACATTTCAGTTCAGGAAGTAATTGTAGTGTACTTTAGCAACAATAGTATAAAATTAACCATCGGAACACATTTTTTTATTTACTTACTTATTTATTTTTTCAGAAAAAGAAAGACTTTCAGTGATTGAAAGCAGAGAGCTTTCATAGCTAAAACATAAAAGAAATAAGTCTCATTATAGCCTTGTATGGTGTTAAGTGTTATGCACAGCATTAGTTTGCTCATTATGTATTAAACCTGACAAGCAACAGGAATGTTTTATTTAAGACATGGATCGTTCACCATACTGTACATTGAGATATTCCCAGTCACCACGACCTACTGTATAGGGAAGGCCTCAATTATTCATTGTTCTGTCCTCCAATGGCACAAAGAGTGGACACTCATCTAATGGGACTCTTTAATTTGTAAAAAATATTTTTAGCTGTTTATAAAGCATTTATTCATCTCCTATAAGGACTTATTTGAGGCAGGAGTGGCTCACATGGTTTCTGATTGGAGGTTTGGGGGTTGGAGCCCCATCACTGTTGGGTTGCAGCTGTTCGGCCCTTGGGCAAGGCACTTAATCCTCCGCCCATGCAAAATCACCCCACCATTGCCAAACCCAAAGCACATATGTGAAAGAAGAAGTGTTAGGGGTCGAGCGAGCAACCCGGCCCCAATAAAAAACACCCTTGCTATAGAATCAACCAATCCAGTCACCCAATGTGCTCAACAGCACGGGGGCGAACAAACAAAAAAAACAAACAAAAAAAAGGGAATTATTCAGTAATGCTAATAAAGCTTAGTGGGAATGCATGTAAATAAAATAGTGAGTACTGCCTTAAGTCTGACCCTGCAATAGCACAACTGATAAGAGTTACATTTTCACAATACACACACTTTTTTCAAATGATTCTTTTAAACTCTTATCTCTTATTTCACCGCCAGCCTCCCGAAAATTCATAAACATAAAATAAACTGGGCTTACCATAAATTCCTGTAGATATGCACGGAAAGGCCTGAAAGAGAAGTCAGAAAAAAAAATCTAACGTTAAAATAAATACAGGAAGAAACACAGACACAAATGCTTTTTAACCGACGCATTCTTGTTTGGAAAAAAAGGCATCATCATAAACTGGTGAAAATAAGAAGAAAATCAAAGGTCCCTTTATTATTATTATTATTATTATTATTATTTATAATATATTTTTCCCTTTATCATCTCTCTTAGTAAAAGTCCACCATACAACCTGCGTGAGTCAGAACACATCTAATGTCCATCTAATACAGGATGATCATGAGCACAAACAGGGCTAATTACAAACGCAGGCTGATGCAGAACACAAAATATTCCCTAATGTTACATGTGTGTGTGTGTGTGTGAGAGCCCGAACACATGGGTTAGGAATCTTTATCCGCACACATCAGTCGTCTCGAGGCTGCACAGGATCGTGTTTCAGAAAATGACTTGAGAGACCGGTGTGACGGTGATGGTTTCAGCAGTGATGCTTGGTGTGTTAGTGAAAATAAGCCAGAAATTGGTGGAGGGAAGAAAAAAAAAAAGGGAAAAAAAACGGATAGAGAAAATAACCTCCTTACAAGTGGAATATACTTTTGCTTTTCAGCTAAAGAGCAATAAAACACCCCCGCTGTAATGTAAAACTCCCACACTGCAAAGTGGATGATCTATCCTCCTACAGTAACGATGATAACTAAATATACTGTACAGTCATACAGAAATTTCAGATTATTTAAAAGACAATCAACTATTATGTCCATTATCGCTCGCATCAAACAAGCGGATTCGTTTCCATTAGTTTTTTCTTCTTGTTGTTTTTTTTTTGACCAGAGGCGAAAAGTCAAAAAATAATTGCATTGCTTATCATAATTCACAATCCAAAATCCGTCATTTGTTGTTTACATACTGTATAACTTAACAATACCTCCTTGATGATAGAACTTCAGCACACGCTTTCTAATGTCAGCGGCTACTTAATTAAGCTGCAATATGCTGTACAGAAAAAATATTTTTTAATTAGTTAAAAATTTTTTATGATCTTTTTTTTGTGGCTGAAACACAATTAAAGCAAATTAAAGTTGATCAAGTCTTATATAAAATCTTCAAGGAAAAAAATAAAAGCTCTAACCGGTGCTTCTGAAGGAATATCTGTGATTCCATTGCAAGAAAAGAAAACAACGGTACGTAAACTAAATGTCTTTTTGTTTCAAAAGTGCTTCTTGTTCAGGATGCAAACAACAAGAAGCAGAAGTATGCCAACAAAATTACGCTTAAAATCATTTATTATCTGTTTACTACATTGATTTAAGACACAACTTAACATTAAATGAAAATAATATTAATTGCACATTTCATGGCATATAAGTAACCGCTCAAAAGTGTTTGCAAGGGTGTTCAAGTCAAACCGGGACTTTTAAAAGTACAGAATAACAGAACGCAGTTAGGCTCAGTACGCCGGAGTGGTGATCGCCTGCTTCACATCTGAAGCGCTAGCCTCCCAGGAACTCCTTTAATAAAGTTAAAAAAAAGTACAGGGGGATGTGACGATAACTCTCGTCCGAGTTCCTGTAATGTGCAAGTGGTGTTGGTGTATAATTGTGTTTACAGTTCCTACTGTATAGACAGATGCTTCTCTCCCTGCGAGTTGGTGACAATTTATCTGTCGATTTTAAAGGATCAGACGTTCTCCTCACTGCAGTGGGCTCGGAGTCGCCTCGGCCGGGATCGACATTCTTTAAAACGTTTGCACCGCTCAAATGCTTAAGCTAAGAGTCTCTTCACCGTACCCAAATCGCTTTTACACTTTCATTCACCAGAAATCTCATTACAAGTCCCGGTTTGCCTTGAACACACCCCGTGTTAAAAATAATCTGTAATTTGTCTATAAATATTAAGGACAAATTTTAAATGTACAGTAAATATGTTCTGTTTGTTGCAGGTGCCCCACTTGGCTCACTTTCAACTTTTCAACAGATTCTTGAATCTTCATTCAACAGAATGTTCAAGCTTTTTTGGTCGTCTTTGTTCATTTCAGTCCTTGACTTGTGTTAACAACGGCTGGACTTTTTCCGGACAGACCTCAAAAAAATGACATAATTATTTGTAATGTGTTTTTATGCATTCAGACTCTTAGTTCTGCTTTTCAGATGAAACAAATGACAGAATTATCATTCAGGCAGTGTTTACTGTTAAACCGGAACAGACCAGCAACAAGATGTGAGGCAGCACATATTCTGATTCAACCTTCAGACAGATTAAAATGTGACGTTAATCTTCTTTATAATAAAACGCATGACTGGAATAAAAAAAGAAAAAAAAAGAAAAAAAAAAAACCCTGGGCCTCTGTTCTGCACATTAATCCATCTCCCATCATGCATCAGTTTGATAGGTTCTCCTGGTGTTGCATACTGACACACACACACACACACTGTGAGAAGTTGGCTCTACTCATCCCTGAAGCTTAGTCTATTTTCGATGCTGATGGGATGTTGAGCTCTTGCACTATAGCGTCTGTGTTTCTGCTGTGTGAGCACATTTTGAGCCAGACTGTTATTAGCTTTGCTTTTTTCCATTAGATTTCTTTTTTCTTCACACCTGCGATAATTGCTCTGATATTGTCCTTGGTCCATTTCATCAGTCAGCATACACACTGCTGAATTCCACGTTGTAGCAGGTGTATCTTTTTTTTTTATTATTATTTTTTTTATGCATAGTAACAACAAACTCGGACCAGACAATGTTGAAGAGATGGTGTCCAACAGTGTTTTAATGCATGCACTAATTAATGCGGGAGGAAAAATAATGAAGGGAGCAGGTCTATAATTTACTTCCATAATCAAAAAATAATTTCAAGCTATTAAGGCGGCGTTTAGCAGGTATCGAGTGAATGTGATGGTTGATTAAGTGGCGGCTACACTTCCAAATTCGGTGCAAATGCGGCAGAGGGACGGACTCGTAGCTGCAGATCAGTATGCATGGTTGCAGAGGTGAAGCTTCATGCATAATAATTCAGAACTCATGAATAATATCATAACAATTGGAATTGATCCATCGCTCAACCCGGTATCTGTGCTTGACAGGTTCAGCTCTGGTTATATTCTTATTCACGGGCCAGTTTGAAAGCTTATGAAACTCCCGGGCTTGGATTATTCACAGCATGAAAATTATCCACAATCAGTTTTATGAGCTTGACAGCACTAAGAGTAAGAAATGATTGGTGGGAAGAAATTTTTTTTCCCAACAATATGACCTCAAAATTGAAAATTCTAACTGGAAAAAAAAAAAATCTCATGTCATTCCAGAGATGTGGGAAAGTGAAAGTCAGGATTATTATAAAAATAAAAAATAAAAAAAACTGCTGCAAATTTTCATATGCTTCCATTTACATAATAAGTCCAACAAAATCAAACTCACTCGCTTGAATTAGTATAAATTTTGCATTACCTGAACTGCACTTTAAAAAATTCAGGAGCTGCCCAGAAAGTTGGGCTGAGGTGATCCGAGGTCATACACTCTTAGCTCTAGAGTCTCCAACACGAACACACACACACACACACACACACACACACAGGAAGCTTGTGCCAAAGTAGCTCCAGTGTAAGGCCGATGTGGAGCAAACAATGTTGAAGAATACAGTGAAAGGAGATAGCAATCGCAGCAAAGTTCTCAGGGACGACTTTATTAAACACTGCCTGTATACAGTAAGTCTCATACATACGAATAATCGAGTCACGAACTTTCGAAGATCACAATATTCGAGTCAAGTGCATCCTCTGCAAGTGCAGGACAAGTCCAGGGTGTCTGGTCAGGGAACAAGCGTAAAAGCAGATGAAGCTGGGACTGCTAAGAAACACCAAACAATAACGATGGGAACAAAAGTGAAATAATTGATTGAATGGAGCGAGGTGAAAAGATGGCAAACATTGCTCGTTCTTTTAACATGCATCGTTCAACCATTGGTACAATTCTAAAGAACACTGTCCTGTAATATATTGTGTAGACCCAATTGTGTTAGTATCCTAGTACCTAATGTTTGTTCCACTTACGAACAAACTGGACTCACGAACAAGCTTTTGGAACCGAAGTCGTTCATATGTAGGGGACACACTTTTAGTTGCTGCACTGCAACTGGTTTTGTTCCATAAATGTTAAAATCTTATAGTACGTTTTTTCATCGTTAAACACTTTTATACCGAAATTCGTGTCGCGGCGTATCCACTACATCTACCACAATAGCCTGCAAACTGGCTGTTATTATAGTAACAATCATGTATTAAAACCTATCAACACCTTCTGACCATTGAGATTTCAGAATTGTGCCGTTATTAATAAACAAACCTGTAAATGTTCTGCTTGCCAGAGAGTGTTTTATTTTTTTTTCTGTGTGCGTTGAAAAAAAAACGCGGTTCTCTATAATTTAATTCGCAAAGTCGTTATTTCTATCGTGTCATCTTTAGCATTTAGTGAACAACGCAGATTCGGTTATCTGGTCCATTGCAACCTAACGTGACTTAATTGCCTAACTGCTCCATAAAGCAGGCAATTAAAGTGACTTTCTGCAAATATTCAGGCCACTAAAAATAATGGCATCTCTTTTCCTTTTCATTACGTAACGCACGTCGCAAAGACTATATCCCAGTTCTATTCATTTGAGTTATTACCGTATGGGCCGCTGTCATAACAGGAAACAGACTAAAGCAACGCTGATTAAAAAAAAAAGAAAAAGAAAGAAAGAAAAAAAAGAAGAAGACCATCTTTGTTATTTATGACCGTCTTTTTTTAAAAGATTAAAAGCTTACCATACAATAATAGTTCTGGCTCGGCAGCACTTTGTGCCAGACAGATTGCTCAGGAGTGGATTTATAACTAGGAATTTCATAATTTTTCTTAAGTTCTGAGCTCCGTAGGCCTCTGCCACATTACTTATGCAAAGATCTCATTTCTCTCTTGGAAAAAAAAAAGAGGAAAAAAAAAAAGATAAGGAAGGGGGGAAAAAAAGGTGCGACTATAGCACTAACACAGCTGGGTGATAAATAAATGTGAAAACTTCACACACTTTATTTTAAAAACAGGAATATTAGCCAAAAGCGTGCGCTAAAATGCTGGAGAAGAGAGCGACACAAATTCTAACCCTGTGAAGGTGTGATTAATAAAAGCTGCTAATAAAGAAACAGAGGTTAAAAAAGCAATTAAAAAGAGGTATTTAAGGTAAATACATCAGAACGAATTAATGAATCAATTAATCCCAAATACAGTAAATAGCATGTCAGGATATCTCATACTCTTCAACAAGGCTGTAAATCCGCTAATTCTGTACTAACAGGAAACAAAAAAACGCTTTAAACAATGAATACTAAGTGCGCTTTCAGTGAGTACCAGATGATATGCTTGACGCATCGCAATAAAACAACAGTTCAATTAAGACATCAGAGAGCGTACGCCGACGTTCATGCCGACGCTTTCGAAGCGGGGTGGTGCTTTTCATCGTTTCTGCTGCTTTGTGCTAAAGCTCATGCTGTCAGGATCGATACTTTTTAGTCTTTCTTTTGCTTGAGCCATGACCTTTCCGTGCATCCGTCTCGCTCGGAGTCAAACTCTCTGTAAAGTGCAGAGCGCAGGGCCATTTTTAGACATTCTATAAAACTACCGGAGGAAATAAAAGTACATCCATACAAGCAAAATGGACTTTATAAAAAAATAAAAAAATTTTAAAAAGGCAGACGCTGCTGCTGCTATCTTTGTTCCCGTAGCAGTTTGACAATCATGTTTACTGAAAGTTTTTCAAAAGTTTTAAGTGTTTTAAATAACTTCAAATTTCCATATGACTCCGCTGCGGACGATTTAAACAGACGTCACGTCGTAGAATTTATATTCTGAGCGCAACTTTAACGCGCTCAGAACATTGAAACGTCTAATAAACAAGGTTCTAAGGCAAAGCCCAGTCACCTTGAGTTCCTACTACAAGATATTCCTTATAAAAGTTTTTACAGACGCTGTAAAACACCTGACCTAGCACCTTTTTCACCGAGTGGAAAATGTCACTTCCTGCCTCAGAGCAGTCAAACCCATCGCCGTGCCGGCGTACTGAAATCAAATGACATTTCTGTACAGGTTTAACACGGGCCCTGGGTCTTTCCATAAATCTGCTGAATGCTAAAAATTAACCTGTGAACAAGCAGGCCTCTAGCATCGCAATCCGCGGGAAGACAGTCAGGAGGAAGCTCTGTTCCTATTTACAATGCTCTCGCGCGATGAGTGTATGAGCAAACAGATTTGTTTGCACACATTGATCCATGCTAATTGCTAATCAACATGGAAATTGCGTGAGCTGGCACAGGAAAAGCAACAGAATCGTGCGCTGCTTCCTCGGTGACCCGCGCAAACACACCTCCCGCCGCACTCAGTACAGAACAGAACCACTAGCGCAGCCGTGCTAACCATGCAATCTATTACACTGATGCGTTGACATAACAAGCCCCAGATTTATTTAACAAGGTTGACATCATTACACTGCATTGATGAGTTATGACCCCTGCTTCTTGGTTATTATTTTTTTCTTTGCTTCACCAGATCATTAGGAACGGAACAGCCGGGTGGGTCGCGTGCTTCGGCTCTTTTTTGCTCCATATTTTATTTGCTTGTGGAAGCGTGAGGAAATTGGTCACGGGGGAAATTATTGCATTGTGATCATCCCTCGCCAATCAATCAAGCTAGTCACATTCCTCACGGCTAATTGGCGAGCATTCGCTACACCTGCATACCTGCACACAGAAATGAAATAAACAAAACACATGACTTGCATACTAATAAACATAATCTGATTCGCATATTGTTTATGGGGATTAAAAACTGAAGGTACAATTTCATTTAAACCTGGCCAATGTATTTGGGGAGAAACTCATCACTTCCCATTAAAGCCTAAATAATCTGGTTAATCCTTTTATTTTGGAAATAAAATGGAATTATCTGGAAAGTATATGAAAAATATGCCTGGTTATAATTAATTAAAAGATAAATCATTTTAATAAGCTATTTCAAACAAATACAAATATCTTAGTAAAGTGAAATTGTTTTGTCAATAGTTTGTTTTTTGACATTTCTTGCTTTCTTAATGTGCTTTAGACATTTAGAGGTAGCATTTAGTGCTGCTGTACAAATCCATATTTTGGCAAGAAACAATCAGTTTAGCAAAGAGAAAGGACAGTCGCAAAGTGTATCCCCAAGTGCAGTGGCCAAAACCAACAAACACTGTGATGAAACTGGCTCTTATGAGGATCGTTCCAGGACAGGAAGACCAAGAGCTACCTCTGCTGCAGAGGATAAGTTTATTATAATGACCAGCTTCATAAACCACTGATTTACAGCGCTGCAGATTAGAGCCCACACGAATGCTTCTCAGAGTTTAAGCAGCAGACATATTTCAATATCCACTGTTCAGAGGAGACTACGTGAGTCAGGCCTTCATGGTCAAAATGTGGCAAAGAAACCATTACTTTAAAAGGACAAGAGATTTGCTTGGACATTAGATCAGTGAAAAACTGTTCTTTAGTCTGATGAGTCCAAATTTGAGATTTTTTTTTTGCCCTACCACCCATCTGTTCATCCTCTTTAAGATGTAGAAAGGATGAACAGATGGTTCCCGAATGTGTGCAAAGCATGGAGGAGGAGGTGTGATGGTTTGGAGGTGTTTTTCCGGTGACACTGTTGGAAAATTGAGGGCAAACTCAACCACAGCATTTTCCTGTGACATGGTCTTCACTTAATAGAACCATCATTTAGTTTCCAACAGAACAGTGACCCCAAACAGAACTCTAGATTATGCAAGAGATATCTGTCCAAGAACGAGAGTGATGGAGTGCAGTACAGTATATCAGAAGACCTGGCCTCCACAATCACCTGATCTAAATCCAACTGAGATGGTTTGGGATGAGTTGGACTGGAGAGTGAAGGAAAAGCAGCAAAAAAAGAAGTCAACACCTCTGGGAACTCCTTCAATACTATTCCAGGTGACCACCTCATGAGGCTGACTGAGAGAATGCCAAGTGTGTGCAAAGCTGTCATCAAAGCAAAAGGTGGCTTTATATACACATATTCTGGGTTATTTAACAAATTTTTTTTAAACAATAAAAATAAAGTAAAATTTTTAAATAATAAGGTGTGTCCAGACTTTAGACTACAGTAGTACTTGTAATCAATATATTTGCTCATATTTGTACTTGCTACAGTATGCTAGAACCCTTCACAGTGTTCAGTGCGAATATTCTTTTATATTATAAATATATTTAGTAATTATTGCCCTAGATCACTGGATCAGGTTGCATCAGTACTGTTACTGGCAAATTATTTTTACCTTGCTGTGATTCAATGTTATTCTTTAGTCCATTATTATATTTCTGAAAGTCTAAAACCACCTTATATAAAGTACATTTGCAAGGAATGATCAGATTGCAACAATAAAATAATATGAATATATTATCACTAACACTAAAAATATATTTTGAAATAAGAAATAAAAACAAGCTATGATCTTATGCACTGTGGCACTTCACTCATTATCCCATTATGTGTTAACTCTGTACTATCTCAATTTTCTCAGCGTTTATTGTTTTTCACAGCCTTCCCACGAGCTCTTCTTGAACCGCGAGGAGCGTTAAATCTACACTGCCTTGATTGAAGTGAGTGCGTTTTCCACTTATAACAGGAATTTCATCACATCTGCTCACTAAATAAGATATAATACATTAAAGTGTAAATATTAGAACTGGGGTGGAGACAGTGTAGATGACACGTGCAGGTTTTCAATGGGTTCAGAGTTAGCATGAAATATTAATAATCATCATATATGTCCTCATTTATGCCAGAAACAGAACCGCTTTCGATTATCCAGCCAAAATAAAGAGGTTTACAGTATAACTTGTATTGTCACGGTCCTCCAACACACACAGTCCGTGAACGACTCGGAGGGATAACAAATTCGGTGCAGTTTCACAGTCGGTGTAGCCTCCGTGTCCTTGCAGCTTAAAGATGCTGAATTGACTGCTAGCCGACGATATGGAGGTTATTCTCATACTGTGCGGCTTTAATGTACCGTGTGAAGACACCGCAGTCTATTAAAGTATGCTCAGTTCGTGGTTTGACTCGCTTAGACAGATCCTGGGCTGGATTATGTGGAAACCGGTGCCAGGTGTATTAGAGCCGCGATGCCAGCAACAAGAAGTGCTAATTGATTGAGCAGCTGCTCTACCGGTCTTGATTAACGCTCAATGGCCACTTTTATGGATGACCAACTCTTACGCTTTCCAGCAATCTGGCAAAGAAGCTCAATATGCTGGTCAAACAGCTGTAGCCATTTGAAGAAAGAAAGAAAAAAAAAGTGAACTAAACACACTTTAATAGACTGCTGTGTCTTGATGTGGTGTGTAGCAGCTGTGCCATGCGCGAATAGCCAAAGGATTTTTTTTTGATTGGCAACTTTAAGACGCAGCTCAATGTATCATATTTTCCGGATTTGGTGTCTGAAAGCAACGAAGGTGTTTACACAATACCAAGTAAGATTTCATGGGTATAATAAAAGTGCATCGACTGCATGCACACATTATTGGCATCCTCGTTCCACTTTTCAAGAAGGGGATTGGCATTTATTATCCAGTCAGTGTTTTTTAATGAAGCAATAGTATTTTTGTTTCTGTTTTTTGTTTCGTTTTAGTACAGTAGCACAAACAAAGTGTGGGATAAATGTCTTCCTAAAACCCTTTAACCCCACCCCATTTCAACAAGAACATATACATACAAAAAAATTAATAAATAAATCACGATTAAAAAGCTAGACTTATGATGTTCAAAGCACTAGGATGCGTTTATTCAACTAGCTTTAAATAAATCAGAAAACAGAATAATAATTTTTATCATTTAGACATTATATGATTCGCTGGGTCAAGCTTTAAATCAGCTGAAAACATCATGAGAGTTCATTTCAAATATGGTGAAAATCGAATAACAACTCATCACATGACATTAAGTGATCATTCTTATCAATCAGTACGAGCCAGATGTTATATAACAGGCTTGTGTAACGTCACCTATAAGCAGATAAATGGCTAGAATGTTAACGCCAACAAGCATCACGATCATTCGGATAACATGATAAGTCGCCCCGGATAAGTGAGATGAAGACTTCACTACGAGCTATCTAGTAAATATATCTCGGAGGCCCTTTAGACACTCTGACGGGTGAATTAATGGAGGTCCCGGCCCGTTATCTGCCTTTGAATCTCCTCATTACAAAATGCACGGATCAATTCGTCTGAAGCTGTGAACTTTCTATTGATTAAGATTTTTACCCTGACACGTGGTTAGCGGTCTTATTAAATGTTTTATGGTATTTATCACCAGAGCTATGGCATTATAAATTGATGATGACATTGAATTGCGAGGAGGCTGTTAGGGAAAAAAAAGAAAAAGGAGAAAGGAAAAGAAGAGGAACAAGATGAAATCAAACTGCGGCATGACAGAATAATGTACTGCTTCTGCGTAAGGCTTCATGAAAAATTCACACATTTAGAGCAGGATACATTTACAGTGCGCTGACACGTCATTGTGGAAATTTTTTCCTGTCTTTGAGAAGCTGAATAAAATAAGAAATACAGTGTTCAAGTCCCCAGTGATGTGTGTAACGTGCTCAAAGTTAAAGGTGAGCCGGGAGAAATGATTAGTCCTGTAAGATTAGCAGGAAATCATTTTCACGTCACAATAAAAATAAAAAGGAGAAAATTTCAAATCATAAATTCCACCAGCACTGATGGAGTCAGTCGTTTCTTACTCACTTTATAATAAACTATTGCATGCACACAGGGTTAAATGGATGTATTTGGAGCTTAACACTAGATAAATGTTTATTCTACTGCTTTTCAGTGTGTATCTTTTAACATGTCCCACATTTTTAAGCAATTTACCTAAAGTCAAATCTCAGCATGTTTTAAAAAAACGTTTTATAACATCCTGCAAATGAACAGCGAATGTTCCAGAGGTTAATCTAAATTAAGCATAAAATAATAATGAGAAGACGCTTTTAAAGCGACATCACGTGCCTTACAGTGAATCAACATTAGCAGCTTATTTTATTATATACCCAATTTACATATTCTCCTTTCAAATAGTCCTTCAGCAGTTCAAAAGGCTCATATCAAAGCCACGGTTCAAAGGAAATATCCCGGCATAAACCATACGCTGCCAGAGTGACTCTGTGTCAGGCCTCCTGCTTCAGAGAAGACGCAATCAACAGGAGGGTTATTATAATAATAGCCGAGAGATAACTGTTTTTGCGTCTAGCGGTAATGTTTAAAATATGACTGTCACATAAAATGGAAATAAATGGTTGGATTATGTTGTGGAGGACGTTTACTTTTGCCGGCACGGGTTTCAATCTACTTGTCCCTCTGTGGGAGGAAATGCAAATCAATATGAAGATCTCCTCTGTTATATGATGAAACCTTTTCATTTCAGGTGGGCGTGGTCTATCCAGGATGCCCCTCCCTCAAACCACGGTAGATTCAATTGATTACAATTAAAGCAATCCTTTGTTGGTCAATCTGATTATTTTAATTGATGGGTCAGTTTTCAATTCCGAATTGATTCATACAAATCATTTACGTATTTAATAATTTACAAACATTAAATGGTTGCAAATTGATGAACTCTACTCTGTATTAAAAGAAAATACAAATTTTCAAATACTCGCATTTTGAAAACACATTCCTTCTTGCACTTTATAGCAATACTGCCACCTACTGGACTGGAGCATGGAGAAGTTGACTGAAAAAAGGGAAAAAGCAGCAGGAAAAGATTATTGCTTTGTAAAAGATGACATTAAACAATCAACAACACAAGTTACACAGCATTTCAACCTTGACCTGTTGCTTTTAGTAGTTTTAAATATTTCAAAATCTGTAGTAAATATAGCCACCTGATATAAATCAGACAGTTGTTGTATAAAGTCATAATGAAAATCTGAAAATCAAAAATCGAATCAACTCTAATCCAGAGGACACAAGGGCTCACTATTCATATCCATGTTTACGCTGTTCTGGAGCCTAAAGCTGGTCCGGTGCATTACTGAGACGCTTTGTTTTATTTTTCTTTTAATTTGTCACCCCTGTGTTAATTAGTTGAGACAGCAGCAAATTCAGAATCGAATTACGTACGGTATACATAGAGAGCATTAAGTACATAAATCACACACCTCGGGCATAAGTATGGACTTGAGCGCTGTTCAGAATTTATGTGACGGGTACACATGTGGCCTTGAGATGCGCCTGTGTGTATCAGTTACATGTGATTCTGACCTTGAACTTGAGTGCATTTTTCTCGTGTGACAGCGGTGCGGGTGAGGACGACAATCTGATAGTTAGATGTATGTGAAATATGTCTTATTGAAATGCACACTTCAGGCTATAAATATACTTAAAAAAAACTATAATAATAATAATAATAATAATAATATGGCAAAAAAAAATCCATTTAAATCCAATGACGAGTTTTTATCCTGTCTTTATTACATTCTGAGGACAATTTATCCAATTAAACAAAATGCAAGAATGAGCTGGATCAAGTACTATTTTATAACAACGAATGCTGTTTTTTGAACGCTGGGCATCTTCGACATTTCTGCTCAAGAGAAAATCTCGCCGTCTCAGAGGTGTGAACTACTTGCAGATGATTTGGAAAAGCCTAATGAATTGCCCAGAAAACTGTTGACCTTCTCTGTGTAAATACCGCTGTAACTTTCAGCCATAAGTCACCGGCTTACTTACTGAGTGCAGCCTTCGGGGACTGAAGTTGCTTTTGGCTTTATGACGATAGTTTTTCAGGAGTGCGGCCCTTGGTGCCTAAAGTGTTTTTTATTTTTTTCCAGACTGGGTTATGATTTGTGAAGTGTTCACTTGAACCATGGTTTGATCTGGATAGTGTGTGGAAGCTATCAGCGTTTAGTCCCACATGCCAAATAACACAAATGGTTCAACTTGTCACGTTACTTCCTGTTATTATAATATTTATATACTGATATATTAAACCAGGTTTTTGTAGTGTTGGAGCACTCGAGTACTTGCGCTGAGAATACAGCAAACAGTTCAACCTCGTGCCAACGACTTGCGAGCACGAAATTGGCCTAGAGTATGTATAACTAAGTAACCTAAAGCCACATTAAGCAAAGAATCCCTGTATATGAACATCAACGTCCTGAGTGTGGATGAAGAGAATATACATAACGCAACCCGTATGAACGTTTTGAACTAAGCTTAGAATAAAGGCTTACATTATAAAAGTGCTTTTCTCTCGTCACTGGCCACCCAAACTACACCAGGCCCACTACTGGAACTGCTCTTTAACCCTTACAGCTAACACGCAGCACCACCCGCCCAAAGATGGATTACGATATAAGTACATTTGTCATCACAGACTAGACTCTTACCAGTAGCAGGTTATTAAAAACATCTGGCCTACATGTGCTCAGTTTACTGTAACAGTATATGAAAGCCATTATCTGCACAATTACAGAAGGAAGTCGCTGAACCGTGGATTTATGGGGCTGACTCTGAGCTTAAAGTCAAAAGTGGTATAACGTGACAGAGTAGTTCCGACTCACATTAGCCTGAAATTAAGCCGATTTTTATTCATGTAGGGTTTTGGAAGTGCTGTACATCTCATGAGAAAGCGTTCCAGGGCAGATTTTATGACATGAATGTTACTCTACTAACAATTACAGAAATTATATGCCGTCTGATTTTTTTCCCCCAGTGAGAAACGTTAGTGTGTTTTATTGTGTTGTAAAAGCGTTAGAACTAAGGGCTTGTCATCAGTTGAATGGCATAAAGCTTCGACGCATACTTGTTTACGCCCCGATCTGAGAATATCTGAAGGCATAAACAATCTGACTAGAAGCTTAAATAAAATAAATAATCATATTCAGATACAATTTTCAGAAATAAATAACGTATAAATAAATTTCCGCAGCACAACCTTTAGGGGACAAATCAGGGAATTCCACAGACAGAACAATGGCTCATGTGCTTATATATGAATGTACGATGCTACCTCGGCATACAAACGCCCGCTTCACTGATTATCGCTTTAAGAACTGAAATTTTGCAAGAAATTTGCCTCAGTATACGAATAAACCGAACTGAGCGGAACGCTGGCTGAGTTGCGCGGATGTCCAGGAGCCGTTTATAAGCATGTTTGCGTCAGTGGAAAGCCAAGCAAAGCGTTTCCATATTTTGGTGGGTTTATTTTTTTCTTGTTTTGTTTTTTGATTTTGGGAAGACATTGCACCATGAGTCCCAAAAATGTTGAGGCACTTTCAGTTGAATTTTTTATGCAGCCAAGAGGAATCATTCATTAATCAAAGATTAAGTGAGGTTTAATGTCTATTTATTTCATATTTTACTTAATTTGCATGTCTTTTTAAAATGTTTTTATTTTTTTTATATCCAGAAATATTATTATAGGGTTAAAAATTGATAATACTAGTAATTTATTTAGGTGGCTAGAACGGATTATCTGCATTCACATACATTTTTGTGGGAAAATAAGTTTTGCAATATGAATCATTTACCTGCAATATTATAATAATTTATAATATTTCTCGCCTCCAGAATTACACTTGTATGCTGACCACTGTACGTTAATATTAATTTTTATACTGCGTTTTAACCATGACTGGACATTCCACCTCAATTCCATCTCGATTCTAGTTTTAATTCTATTTTTTATTTTTATTATTTGTACTTGTGATGTAAATTGTACAGCCCAAAGTTTTTTTTTTTATAGTTTCTATACTGTAAATATTTTATTATTATATTCTTATTTCATATTTTATATTCCTTATTTGAATATTTTCTTTTCATACTCTATTTATCTTTTTGTTATTATAATATTTTTATTTTATATTCTTTATTTGAAATACTTAAAATCTTTAAGTCAAGGACGGTTGTTGAAACATTTCACTGCATATCATATGCATATCAGCATTTTTTTTTTTTGCACATGGCTCAGCCAATCAGATTTCAGAACTGAATTTATAGAGTTGGACATTGAATGAAATTAAATATGCAGCATGTTTAGGGCTCAAAAATACATTTCATATAAAACGACTCAACTACTCAAGGTTAGAGATGATTTAAAAATATATATATATATATATTTTTTTTTACACCATATTAAACTCTGCAGCGCATGAGCCTGTTTCCTCTGGGATGAAGTTGTGTGTGTATAGTGTATAAGAGGTACAGTAGGTGAAAATACAGAAGGGTTCGCAGTTAAACTCCTCGGTAAGCACATAAATCTGCGCGTGCCCTGCAGGTGGAAACTACACTAATTGACTGTAGAAGGATTAGAGGTCAGGGCCCTGCTAATATTAGCATTAATAAAACAGATCCTTTAAATGAAAGCAATCAGTTGCTCAAGGGGTAATAAGATCCTCTATATTAATAACCCTGTGACCGGGTCAAATTAACCCCAAATCCCTACACAAACAATGTGTAAAGAAGAAAAAAAAGAAGAAGAAGAAGTAGTAATGTTAGCTTAGGTAAGCTTAGACAAACCTTATGAGCATCACTTTAGTGGAGGCAGACTAGAA
This sequence comes from Leiocassis micropogon, assembly GCA_028565275.1. NCBI lineage: Eukaryota > Metazoa > Chordata > Actinopteri > Siluriformes > Bagridae > Leiocassis > Leiocassis micropogon. Next base: position 4,526,989 of record JAOVVA010000041.1, read on the forward strand.
TAATGCGAGATTAGTCGAGGTGAGAATTATTTTCTACAATCAGGTCTAGGTTTTCAGGCATGCTGACCAGGAAAACAAAAGAAAAAAAAAAAGAAAAAAAGTGCCTCCTTGACCAGAGGACATCTCTACATGGCTTTTCGGCAGAAGCAGAACTTTGATCCGAAGCCCCTGCTAGGTTTGAGTGCAGGAGAGAAAGATTAACACGGAGCACTTTGTACCTCTCGTGCGCACCACAACCCTGATTCGCTCTCCAGGGAAAAAAAAAAAAGGGGACACAAAACACCTCCACATCCCTAAAAATAAAGACGGCTTCAAGGTCTCCATTTTCTTTTGAGGTGACTTCAGCCCTTTTGTGTGTGTGTGTGTGTGTGTGTGTGTGTGTTGGGGGGGAAAAATGTGAGAGATGAAAGGAAAAGGCAAGACACTGATACGAGTGTAATGCCTCACTTTGAGGAGAACATGTTCAGACCCGGAACAGCAAGCCATTAGTCACACCGCTGCCTTATTTCCATATTGCTTTAGTTTGGGTTTCTTGTATTTTTTTTTCCCCCCGTTGGTCTTTTTTTAAATTTTATTTTATTTTTTCCCCACCATGGTCGTGTGCACAGAGCTGCCATATCCTGCAAGCTTGAACAAATGCGCCTAATGATATTCACACCTACGTGGGGACAAAAAAGGTCTTCATCGCTCTTTGTCTGTCAGCGACGGGACACGCGCGGAGTCATCTGCTTTCTCTAAGTGCACATTTTCATCTGGAGTGCTTCCTACCTGATTAGTCTCTCTGCATGCAGTCTACTTATAGTAAGTACACATTGCTGAAGTCTCTATCGCCGGCAAGGCAGTGGCAAAGCTGGAAACAGTCTGCATAATATATATATATATTTTTTTTTTAAAAAGCTTTTTTTTAAGCTTGAGCTTAAACTATGAAACATTTAAAACACTTATGAAACATTGGTTAAAAAAAAAATAATAAAATCAAGGCGAGTCTAGTTAGTTTTGTTGTATCAGCACAACAGTTTTGGAAAGTGAAAACATCTCCTTCTTTCTTCAAGATTGAACACAATATTACCCAGGACGTTTTTTTTTGTTGTTGTTTTTGTTTTTTTAAAGTAACAGCACATTTTTAAATCAGTTTATTATAAGGCTTGGATTATATGAAGCATCCATCTTACAAGTTATTAGAAACAGCAGGGATTATAGTCAAAGCTGTTAATATGGAAAACTAATCAACACCCCCTGACCAATCGGAATAGCTGTGGATTAAAAGTGGATCCAGTGCATGAGACGTGTTTCCAGACCTTTATATTTAAACAGGATGGAATTCGTCATGTTAAAAGTGGACTAGGAACTCAATTGCACCAGTTGTCGTCACGCTCTCAACACACATCCGCCTCACACAATGCCGTTTGCTTGTAGATTGAGAAGATACCATAGAAATTCAAACAGAATGCGGAATTACCGGCATCAAGGGGAGGCTGCTGATCAATAAGAGGAGAGGACTCGTTCACACACACAAGGAAACAAAAACAGCACTCGGAGGTGTCCTAGTCGTCCCTATCACACCATTCCAACGTAATGTACAGCTTCATGACGAGCCTCAGCGAGACACTTAATCGAAGGTCCGTGAGGCATGAGAAAGACAAACAGACGAAAGGAGGCGGACTTGTTTTGGAAAGAAAAGTCCCTCATGCTCTCATCCGCCGCTGGACAGGAGGCCCACTGGCACTGGTCATCATTAAGGTGCTTAATAGACTGTAGCAGCAGGTATGGAGACAGAAGGTCACCTTCAGGGAAGGAGCACTTCATCAGAGCCAGAGGCAAACGCGGCCAAACACACTCGTTCACTCGTACAAAAGATGGATGCCCGCCGCCAACCAGGTGGAACGGCACCTCGCTGCTGCTGCACAGCGCCCATAAAATGCCACGCTGCTTATCGACTGGACCTTGGAAATCCTATAGGCCGATATAAAGCTGTATCGACGGCTCGACTACAGCCGGAGCGTTACCCGTCGTCGTGTTATTGAGGTGTTTCATTTACAAAGTTTCCTTTTTAATCTTATCGATGTCTCGTTTGTCTTTCATGCCCTCGAGATGAAAAGCAAGTCTATTTCGGAAGCATTGATTGGGCCCTGTGACAAAAAAAAAAAAAGAATGAAAAAAAAAGAATGAAAAGAAAAAAATTACACACCTCAAAAGAAGTATTTATAGCTGAGCTCCAGAGGGGGTCTTAGTCTATTTAACTTGTAAAATTATTTTATGAGTAATGAAAGGTCATTTGGAGCGAAATACTTAGCACGAGATGAACTAATTAATTATTGAAGAAGGCAGAGAGGATGTTAACTCTTGGGTTTCAGGGCATCTTTATCCAAATATGTGTGGAATATCATTACAAAACAATATATGTAGTATATTACTATTCCATTACTTACAGTAGATTTTGCGGATTACGCGAAGTGTTAAAAACTTGTGGATGTGCTGTTATTGGAAAAATAATAAACTACAGGATAGTTTGAGAGTAACTCAAATATTACTTTCTTCCAATAGCAGCACATCCTGAAGTGTTTTTACTCCTGTTCACTGACAAATTTATATTTATTAAAAACAAGACTTATTGATTTATTGTTGCATTGTTGGAGGATTTTTTTCTCTAATTTAGTTATAGCCAATTCCCATCAAAGCCGTACTCCCCCATGCATCAAAGCTACAAATACCAATCAAGGAAGACCATCACGTGTTTCCTCCGAGCCTTGTAACACCAGCCAACCGCACCTTTTCAAACTGCTTGCTCACGCACCGTAGGAAATGGTCTAGACAGGGCTATCCGCTATTGCGTAAGCTCACAGACGCCGTGATTGACGAGAGTGCTGGAGTGCCTCCCATCCCGGCCCTCGTCCAATCAGCTCTCCAGAGAGGCTGTACTACCGTAGCATCACCGGGGATTCAAACTTGCGATGATGAATAGGGCGAGCACTTGTGGGCCTTATGGTTGCATTCAAATTGCACCGCGGAATGTCTGCGAAGCATGCTAGCTCTTGTTAACACTTAAGGTATAAAAGTTTTTTAATCTCTTTAGAGAAAACTTCATGCTGATGATATAAGTGCATTTATACTGTATAAATCCGGGTTTTGCCTCATAGCCGGCTCTCGTGGCAGAGCTTCTGTTATAGGAAATTAATCACCACTTTATGACAAGCGGCACTGCGGTATAGGGGCACAACAACACCGCGGTGGTGACACTGAGGAAATTAATATGCAGATGTCTAACTGCACGGGGCAAACTTTTAATTCTTACTTATTCATTTAATCTTTATTTATTCAGAAGGTGTTTGCCTTGTAATTGTAACTGGCACTTGTAATTGGACTGGAGAACAGTGTGTTGCTTCAAACTAATTTTCATATCCTGTTTCAGAAAGCTATTCCCTGCAGACATGCATTATAATTATGCATGTCTTTCCTGCTTCAATGCTTCCTAGCCCATGTCCAAGATCTATTAAAACCCCCCGTTCGTGGACCAAGACAGCTAGTAGATTGGATGAATTACTCGGCTTCCTTTCATTCTAAACCACAACGTGAGAGTGAGATCCAAAGCCTGAATTCTTTTTCCTTAGCCATGTTCTGTCGATGTATTTATAACAACGTGATCTTGGGGTAGTCATGTATATGTCGGAGACTTGGGGCCTTATTTCCATATCCCTACTAGAATTAAAACCGTTACCGTGTATTCCTCGACGCACGTCACATCCGTGATTATGAATTTTGTTGTTCTTTTCTCAATTTCCAACCCATGTCTGATACTGAGTACCATGATCCAACTTTAATCTGGGTCTGGACACAGGTGTGTTGCCTAATGAGTAACAGCAAAGAGGGAATAAGCTCCCGAACAACGAAAAGTGGAAGAATTGGACTCAAGGTCGGTCTACGGTAAGATTGATTGGATGCAGGAGAAGCATCTGGCAAAAAGAAAGCGAGGAAGGTGACTAGGGGGAATCACCAGGTGGTTTCGATGAATTATGGTCACTTTGCTTTAGCGCCTGAGCCATCTCAAAATCTAGTAAAAGATGCTATTCTGGAGTGGCACTGTCAAGAGCTTGATGCCGGGTGATAAATCTGAGCCTGTGTTAGCCGGCAACACTTAGCAAGAGAGATCCTCAGATCAAAGACTTTTTTTTTATTGACGTAATATTTAAAGAAATCAGCAAAACACCAGCCTAAAGATGAACATATAGTTCAATTGGAACAAAAGACGAAGACACTGAATAATGCATGAAATGACTCAAACTGGCCTAAACTAAATCTCTGTTGTAATAATAATAATAATAATAATAATAATAATAATAATCAGCATTTTAATTAACTTTAAAAAGGACATTTTAGTCATTTTCAGACACTTTCCAGTGTGTTTCCTTTTTTTGTTTTTATATTGAACAAGCCAACTAGATTTTCCCCATAATGTGACCTCGTATAAGAAGAGCCCCTCCTCCTCCAGCTTGGTCTCCTTTTTGAACGGGTGTGGCTCACCAGTAGCTCATTAACACAAATGACCCTGGGTATTTCAGCTGGGGCATTAACACATACACTTTGGGGGAGCATTTGATATATTAGGAAAAAATAAAAAGTATAGGACCTTTAATAACTTTTACTCTGTACAGAAATCTGAACAAGGCAATCTCTGCCATCAGTCTGGGCTTTGTGCTAGGAGACCCTATAAGACTAAGACTTCTTTCCCTGTCGGACCTATTGGATCCGACAGGGGAAAGAAGTTAAAAAAAAGCATGGATATTCCTATAATGCATTAATTAACATCTAAAATTGGCGGCACCAGTTTTAATTACGATGCGGTGTGAAATATAGGCATATTACCTAGAGCTCTAATTCGGTATGAATATGATGGATCATGTCAAACATAAACTGGTTATCGCTGGCACTTGTGCAGTGCCTTTGATTGTGCTTCATGCACAGGTTTTTTTTTTCCCCCCTCCATTTCGATCAAGGAGCTTGAGGGTCACGATCACCTGTGAAACACATTTGCATATCTCCAGAGGAGCATAAGCCGACTTCTAACGGAGAGGCAGCGCGCGGTGGCTTTAATAAGAAGGCTCTTTCGGGCCAGACACCCACACGTTTCGCACCGCTCTGCTAATCAGATGTGCTTTTGCTACAGAGAGCTTTTTAAGTGGACTCGGCTAATGAAGCTCTATTACAGCTGCGCCCATTTACATCCCTCCGGCATGTTTCTGGACTGGTGATAAGGCCTTAATCAAAGTCATTCTCGATGTCTGTGATGCACTTACACGAATACAAACATATCTATTACGGCGGGGGGGGTCTCGCGGTGTGCCGACTGAGGTGGTATTACTTCCCATTTTGTATTTCCCAATCATTAGAGTATCTTCGCTCATACAGTGTAGGGTTCAAAGGTTAGAATCTGATTCGAACTAGGAAGTAAGCAAAAGCAGGTTAAATGGACTGTCCCATGCTATCAATCTCATTAATAAGGGTCCATTTCATAATAAAACACTACACCTGAGACCGCAGCTCAGAAAGGAAGGATTATATTTTTTAAAAAAAAGCACGCGGAAGCAGTCTTTGCTGACATTTTCATAACTCCTAAACCCCGAATATACAAACCGAACACGCAATTAAAATGAGCGTGATACAAAACATCATAACTCTGACTATTTATAGACTTCACAGACTGGCGAGCAAATTCCACCAAGCATGAAAGTGAAACAGCAAACAAAATCCAGTTTATACAGTACCGACGTGTGTGTGTGTGTGTGTGTGTGTGTGTGTGTGAGTGTGTGTGACTCACACCATGCGGCTCCCGTTTGTGCGACTGTGGGAGGACAATCTGCTTCTAAAACCAACTGAGAAAAGTCCACAAAAGCCGCGCAGTGGCGATAACTAACACTTTTCCGCTTCGCACTTCGCGCTGAAGCACACGAAAGGATCAGAGGCATTAAAAAACAACAAGCTCAGAGGTTAATATAAAGGGGATTAAATGGGCAAGGCACACGGAGACTTACAACCTGGACACAAATACCGCCTGAGGAAATGCGTTAATAAAGAACGACAAGATAATATACGGTTCAGACGGATACTGTAGGTGTGCAGGTGACGATGATTCAACACCTTGCCCTTAGAGAGTTTTTGGCGCATGCGATTGCAGCTTCACACGTATTACAGAATGTAGTGTACCTGCCAGAGTACATTACACCACGGACATGTGTGGACCACTTGAGACCCGCAGACGTGGAATAAACAGGAAATTTCTGCTTGTGGGAACTCAGAAATCATTTGCATACCGAAGAGCCAGTTTGAAAGCATCTGTTACTCCATGCAATACATACAGGGTCTGAACAGGAGAAGGTCCTAAATCCTCCCAGGGCAAGTCGCAGTCCTTGGTGGTGCACTCTGTCCAGCATTGGTTCGGCAGAGCCGTAGATTTAGCCTAATCCAATCGGGAGTGAACTAGCATCCTACAAGCGTACTACTAATAATATACAGCACTGTGCAAAAGTCTTGAGCCCCCTCATTTCTTCATGTTGTGCCTCCAAAGAGACAGAGTTTCTAATATTTATAATGTATTCTTGAGGAATAGTTCCCCAGGCTTCCTGAAGGACTTTTTTTTTTTTTTTTTGGCTCTCGTTTCTGGCAAGTTTTTGTCTCTTATTCTCAATCCAGTCCCTGTTCCTGACCAGTTCCTGAGGAATCTTTTTTTTTGGTATGTTTGTTAATCCACACAGTGACCTATGAATCATTTAAGCATAAAAAAAAACAAAAAAAAAAACACCTAATTTAAGCCATGAACCAGGTGAGAAACAGGTGCAGATGATAATCAGATGCTGAATGCTGAGTGGTTGGAACAGATGAGAGGGGAAATGAGGTTGCTGCTGAGGTTGGTACATCAAAAAACAAACAAAAAAAAAAAAACTAAACTATTTTTAAATTGTATCCTTAGGCACTTTGCAGCCAGTAAAACATTTGTTCCCATTTCTTTAATTGATTTTGGATATAGCGGAATCAGAGGGAATAAAGGAAGCTGAATATAAATGCACGCCCGGCTTTATATTAGATTTATATTAGGTATATTTATATGTTGTGTTGGTCGATCACATAAAATCGCAATAGAATACATTCACGTTTGTGGTTGTAATGTGATAAAATGTGGAAAAGTTGAAAGGGTACGAATACTTTTGCAAGACAATGTAATTCACTATAAAGAAATGAAAAGTGGTTCTTTTTTTGTACAGTACTGTTCTGGTCTCTGCAGCTCATTTTTTCTTTTTGATAGTGATATTTGTAATATCTTAAATATTAAGCCATCTGTTATTTACGAGTTTCATACGAGGGATGGGACCAAAAAAAAAAAAGGAAGAAAAGCTGGACGAGTTCCCTGGTGCCTCCTGTATTCTCAGGGAGATTTTCCTTGCCACAGTTGCCTCTGGCTTGCTCATTAGCGCTCAAAATCCGCATGGGAATTTCTCCAAAGATAACTCACCTGCAAGATATTACAAAAAAAAGAATAATTAAGGAATCAATCGTAATACAAGCCTGAGCAAATGGTTAGATACAAGTGAGGAGCCACAACCGATAATCGACTCTTGAAAGGTTATATCGAGAACGGGTGTCTGGGGGAAACCTTACAGGCACAATATGACATCATAAGGTTTGCGCATTATCAATATGTTATATATACGTCACACATTGTTGTTATTTCCTGTCTGTTTAATCCAGAGACGAACATCATGCAACATCATAGTGCACCTACTTAACAACAACATCGGTCATCAGTCACAATTAATTTATGTTCACATCTGTGAATCTTATGAAGGATGTCCTATTTTTTCTCTCTCAAAGTGCAAATCAGGTTCACTACAGCACATCTTCTCTATGCTATTCAGTATTCAAATTCCAACCCACACTAAAGGAGCTAGCACGAGTAGCCGCTTCTAACAGAGCCGACGACGTCAATGCGCATCTTGGGCTGAAGAGCATTTATCTTTCCTGACATTTCCAAGAGACCTGGTTTGTTTGCACCAATCTTGTTATAATAAGGTGCAAAGATTTAGACAGGGGCATGCAGGCATGATGCATAGGTAAACAGTTCACTCGCAAGAAAAGTGCATCTCCAGACAATCCCACTTCCTTTGGGAGGAGTGTAATTATGCTAAGTGGTGCAAACTGATTTGTTCGGAGCATGCATGCTGTAAAATATGTTGGGACGGGAAGCAGCGAGGATTCAGCAAGAGAGAGCTCCTGGCACAAGACTTGGCTTTCTGGAAGTTCAGGGTCCTTTCAAGGCTTTCTTTAATTTTCTAAATAAGTGATTATGACGGGCAATAAAATGTTAGCGTAGGAAATGGGCCGTGAAGTCTGGATGTCTAAGTAAAGTTTTTTAACTCAAGTTCTTGGTGAATCTTTGGGGATCTGTGCTTCTGACGTGGGACGCTGGTTAAATGTGTGTGGACTGAAAATATCCCTGATTTTAACTGACCAAAATCTATTAGTTGGAACGAGTTTCCGCACAGTTCTGCGCGGTCCAATAGTTCCAATCCTTACCATCTGGAAGATTTTCATTATCACTCCGATATAACATATGGTACACGGTCTTTTATACGGATGCTGGCAGGTTTCCGTTTGTTTATTCGACTTCATTTCTGTATGTTTTAAAATAGATCAATGTGGTAAGTAAACACAGTGATGAGTCAAGCCATTCCAACTGTATTTCATTAAAAAAAAATGTTAAAAAAAAAAACAGCCTGAGCTTAAAGCAGCCTCGGAGAAAACGTATGCGACGTGAACAATGTCAAGGTCACTGCTTGACAAGGAGACAAATGGTTAATCTGTCAGAAAGGTCCAGCAAGAATGTATTACTCAGAGAGTTGAGTTCAAATTAATGAAAATGTCAAATGATTTTTAATTACCTCCAAAGACCGAGAGGACAGTTTCACCTTAAGCATTGAAAGTCTGTTAATGGGCAATTTGATGAAAAGTCAGCTGTCGTGAAAGTGTCTAAATATGTTTCATCCTGCCCTCAAAATGAAACCCACATAAGTCGACCCCGGAAAATCTCCCAAAGATGAGAATTAATGCCCGTGTTGGTATTCGGAGCCCGCAAGGAAGTCGCCTTCCTTCTTGGACTCGAGCCCTAATGGTTCCCCTAATAAACGTGGCCGAGTGCTGCTATAAATGTGTGAGCGGCTTCTGTTCTGCACCCGTGTGTGAAATTGTGAGTCAATCAGTGGCATGCAGGCCTGGAGAGGTTCTCGTTAGTGCTGACCTTGGAGAGATAATAATGCCACCGCACTTGCCCGTACGCTGTAACGGAGGCCGTGATTAAAGAATTACGGGTGCAGGGTATAAACACCTCGGCTTTGTGGTAAATGCAATCGTTTGCACTGCCCCTTAGGGAAGTGTTGCAAAAAGAAAGAAAGAAAAAGAAAGAAAAATAGCAGCGTCTTATCATGAGCACCGGTATAACCACAGTGTGTGTGCAGGAACATACGGGAGGACACGGCACACGAGCAGAACTACAAACAGCCTGGTGAAACGTCACGCCGTATAGAGTCTGCAGTGACGCAACTGTCATAATTGTGGCTTCGGGTCATTTCGGATTAAGATGCCAAAAAGTCAAACAAATCAGGTCATCACTGATGACCTAAGTTTTTTTCTCTCTTTTTTAAAGAAAGCAAAGACTCACACAAAACAGCGTATTATACTGTTTATTATAATGTTCGGGTGTTACATTTTAGGTTTTAAAGGGTACACAAATAACATTCTTTCTTTCCATCTATCCATCCATCCATCCATCCATCCATCTAAATTATGACAGAAGTAAAAAAGAAAAAAAGGAAAGTAAGATAGCAAGCAAAACGTATGAGGGAAATGGACAAGAGAGGCAAGAAAGAAAAATAATAAAGAGAGAAAGAAGAAAGAACAAGTGGAAGGGAGAGGGAGATGGAAAAAAGTGAATTAAAAAAGGAAGTAGGTAAGAAAGAAAAAAAAGTAAAAAAGCTGAACTGAAAAAAATTAAGGGATGGATGAAAAAGTATGCAAAGAAAGAAAGAAAGAAAGAAATAAGGAAAGAAAGAAAATAAGAAAGAAAGAAAAGAAGGAAGGAGGAGATGGAATGAAAAGGATATTGAAAGAAAACAAAAAAAGGAGAGGAAGGAAAGAAAGGAGATATGGAAGAAAATGTAGGCAACAAACAAAAAGCTATGAAGAGAAAGAAAGAAAGAAAGAAAGAAAGAGAAAGAGGGAGAGGGACATGAAAGAAAAAAAATGGAAAGAAAGAAAGAAAAAGAAAGGTAAAAAGAAATAAGGAAGGGAATGACTGAGGGCTTAGAATTTAAAAGAAAATACATCAGAAGAAAGAGATGTAAAGACTGGAATAAAAACACAGAAAAGAAGAAAAGAGATAGAATATATAATGGCGGCAGAAGTGTCAGGTGCGTCAGTGTGTAAACAGACAGGACAGAGGCCAGTGAAAGTGCTCAGCTGTTGGAGCAGCTGATAATTGAGTGCACATACAGAGGATGAGTTTGCACTTGGAGCTGTCAGGCCTTCACCTCGGCACACACTAAAATATCATTATTTACTGATGGACGCAGAATCGATATCAACAGTGACACGATGTAAAAAGCACACGCTGTAAGTGAAGCAGGTATTAACGCTAAATCCAGCCCTGGCTTCTTCTCTACTCCGTTCACGACTCCAGTGCTGGAATTAAACACTCACCGTGCTTTCTGAAACTCAGCCAAGTAACGAGACAAGCTTTAACCTCAGTGAGTGTCAGCTACACGCTAAAACTCCCTGTAATGAGATTAAAACTAATTTAAGACATTATTGCACGACTAAAGCCCAAGCGTCCTCTCCCCTGATGTGCCCGATGGGTAGAAACAAAGAAGCTTCTTTCTCGTCCCCTTAACGGTGAACTTCTCCGAGCACATCTCCATCAACGCTGGCAAAATGGCGGCTGGGCGCACGCATCACTCATCACGCCTGTCGCTCTTATCCTCAAATCTATCACTTGATGAAACCTCTAACCAGCAGTTGCAATTAGCTGCCGTTATTAAACATGTCCAAAATGTGATATCTGGGCTATGTAGGGAATCTGTGACATATTTTTCTTCTCTCTTTCTCTCTCTCTCTGTCTCTCTCTCTCTGTCTCTCTCTCTCTGTCTCTC
>JAOVVA010000041.1:4541940-4554396 GCA_028565275.1 Leiocassis micropogon
AATACACCGGCCTCCCAGGAACTCCCTTTGGAAGTGGCTTGGAGCAAGGTCAGGACTCTATGTGGAATGTGGCAATATATAGCATCCTTATTCAGAACGACTTACATTTTCCCATTTTACATCTGAGCAGCTGAAGGCCAAAAAATGGCAACTTGTGGTTTGAACCCCAGACCTTCCAATCAGCAGTCCAACACCTGAGCTACCGCTACCCTACCCCTATATGTACGACTACAGTGGGCCCAGAGCCACCTCGACCGGGATCGTCATTCACAGATATACAAGCTTCTATAAAACGTGTGCACTGTTCAAATGTTTTACTGCGTCGAAGAGTCTCATCACCGTACTGTGCTTGAAGTCTTCTGTAAATGTTAATGAGTTTCATGCCTTAATTCACCGGAAACCTCATCCCAAGTCCCAGTTGGACTTGAACACCCCTTGTAGAACCTATAATCTTTTCACAGATTTATACCATAGCACTGCTGATTACACCAGAGAAATAAATACATTTACCATCATGTGATCATGCTGTAACATAAGTGATAACAGGATAGTGGTATCAGTGATAACTCAATTCATCAATGTTCCGCATGATTAAACACACAAAGGCATCAGAAAAATGTATCTTTCGTTAATAAATTAAATCAGTTAAGGCCGACAAGCTGTTTTGGTTTAAAAGGAATAAACCACTTATTACTGGAATACTTCAGCCCATCACAAGACCATGTTGTTGATCCATTATAATGTTTTATGCTTTATATTCAAAGAGCTGATTTATACACGTGTCCCGTTTCTGTCACATCGTTCTGAGAACCTTATTAATGTTTCATTAATACATGCCCGCTGCTGGAGCTCTCTACCACAAGGACTGGAGTCGGTTTAATCAACAATTTCTTTTCTTTCCATCTTGTCAGTTGAGGAAAAGCTCCACTACGCTCAGGTACATCCACCGAGGAATACGCAGCATTGAAATTCACCGGACGATGCGCAGTTCCGCAGTGGAGAACCCGATTGCCAAAGAGCCAAGTGGCTGCAAAAAGCTGACGCAGCACATGAAAGATTAATGAATTCTGTAAACTTCGTGAACTCTTCCTTGATGACAGTTTTATTTTCTTCTTCCAGCCACATCTTATGCTTTTGTCCACCAAAAGTTAAATTAAAAAAGAAAGAAAGACAGAAAGATAGAAAAAGAAAAAAACGTTGACTGATGCGGATATTTGCTTGTGGACGACTGACGGCATCCTGAGGATTGTAATCAGCGTCGAATTGTCTCCAAGACACCCCACGTAAGTTATTCCGTCTCTCCTCATCCCTAATCAGCCGTGATTACACCCCATGAGCTTCGGAGAAAAATGCCTTTTCTTACCATACAGTGCAACGTTTCCACGCTGAAACCAAACTCCTGAGGAATAATTAGTCAAATTTAAATGTCAAGCAAATGCAAACATGCATCCTGTCCTACTTCTACAATCCTGCAGAAAAACTGCCCAGATCTGTTTCTCGTTAACACGCACCAAAGCCTTAATTAGAATTTAAAGTGTCGCTCCTGTTCCTGATCAGACAAATAGAAAAGACAAATCTAAGTGACGACGTGACCTTTTTAAAGCGATTAACCTTTCGCACGTATACAAAACGCCCGTACGGATACCGATCTACACATAGACACTGACGGAATCGCACGAGAACACGGTACGCGGCGGTCTAAAAACAGCTTGTACAGAAAATAATGAGGATATCCAGTGTATTTACACAAGAACTTGGCAACAAGAGGAAAAACCATGCATCAGTTCACTAATTCGCAATTACCAAACTGCAGAAAGTACATCTCGCTGTGACCACCTCATTACGGTTAGCTTTTTATTGCGCATTTTACTTCACAGCTCCGTGAGCTACACATACAAAACCGATCGCGAGGAGCGCCGATCATCCGTTCCGTAATTGAATCCGGGGCCGCTCACACACTCTGACCGTCATTTAGGAGCGAAAGGGGCAGGAAAGGGGTGCGGAAAATGCTTGTTGCAGATTCTATTAAGCGCATAAATAAACATGGGTTAATTAATCACTCTGTAAATTAACGTCTACAAACAGGACAGGATGAGAGACGGTTAAGTTTTTATACAGGTTAGGGAAAGCTATTCTTTGATTCACTGTTATCTGTTTTTAACCAGTCACTGTTGTCTGATATCATCAGCAGTTGATGGTTAAAAGGTCATTATGTGAAAAAGACTTAAAAAATAAAAAAAAACTGTAATGAGCTGAACTTCCCGTGTGTACAAACTACAGCGGTCTCGAAGGGTCAGCAACAGATAAACATGGCGGATAACAAATAAATCCATACATACATTTGAGTTCAGCCGTTATTCGTCACATATAGAATATTACACGGTGAAATTCTTTATTTTTCTCATATTGCAGGTTTGCTATGAGGCCGGGGTCAAAGCAGAGGCTCAGACATTATACGGTGTCCTGACGGCAGAGCAGACAGGATTAAAGGCCTCGCTTATGGACATAACAGCGACAACTTGGTGAAGATGGGACTTGAACCACTGACCTCCTGATCAACAACTCGGAGCCTTAACACACAAGCTTGTAATGTCTTTTTTTCATGTTATATCATATCTTCTTGCTGAAGTGAATTGAATTTCTTTTTGAAAATGCTAAAAATATCAACACTTTTTTATATCAGGTGAAAAGGGGACAACATGAAGGATAAAAGAAATTAGCAAATGGTAAAATTGAGGAAAATGTCTTATTTTTTTTCGCAAACTCTGATAAATCCTCTATTTGGAAGCCTTTATTTTTTTTTATAACATCGCAAAATGGAACTGCGTGTAAAACTGCATACTTGTTCCATTGAACATAAAATTATAGTTTTTTTTTTTATTAATTTATCTATTTTTATTTCTAGATTTGAAACCAATAGTAACAATTTAAAATGTGTCTACTTGTCTATTTTTCTATAATTAACTCCTATATTTCCAATTTTAAAGGTCATTTCCATTTCAATTTTTTAATATACTTGTAGTCGTTTTTTCAAAATATATGATTCATAGGGAAAATAATAGCCAAAAACACGGTTTCAATTCGGTTTGAATTCAGATTTCACTCACAGAGACACCTGATAAGTTTTCCCAGCATGCCACACATATATTCACCTGACATTTAGGTGACGGCTACAGTAAAATTGGTATGACATCCCCCCCAGTTTCTCTGACAGTTGCCTGGAAAACCGCCCAGGTGTCATCTCAACCTTCTACAAAACCGAGACGCTGTGACTAAAGCTTGAAAAATAAAAATCATATGACTGTTATTGCACAGTAATTCCTGTTTACTTCATCTTCCTCTGCCTGAAGGCCAGACAACACTATTTAATTCTTCTCCTAAACCTCTTTTAGTGCATTTAAAACAGCAGGAATATGGTTAAAAAAAAAAAAAAAAGAAAGAAAATGAGGAATACGGCACCGACCTACTCATTTTACAACATTGCTGCATGTGAAGTATCCCCCGCCACTAAAGAGGTACTTCCTCTTTACATGTGTAATATAAGAGCGACTTTCAGGTTTGGAAGTTTAAACCCTGCAGAGCATTAAAGGCTTTCAAGGTTAGAAAACAATCATTTCTGAGTTATGATGTAATAAATGAAAACATGGCCAACCAGTGATGCATAAGATGTCAACCACACAGCCATCTTATGAAAATCACATCATCCGATTCCATTATGAAAGCCGAAGGAGGGATGTGAATTTCAGTCATTTGAACAGCTTGAGTACTCGGAGACAGATAAAACGAACATTTTCTTTGCGAAGCACTCCGACTCAGAACGTGCTGCATTCTTCCCGGTTTTATAAGTGTCTCTGTGTCCCTGCATATTTTCAAAGCCATAGATAACTAGCTCATAGCCAAGCTCTGACCTAGAACAAAACGTACCAGCACTCCGGCACTCCAGCCTCCGATGACTGTTTTTCGTCTGTGCAGTCTGTGTAGGCTTTATGTTTCCACCCCTAGTGCTATGGTAACCATTAGCACCATAGTTATCACCTACATGTAGTCATTTGGCAGTCCATGTGAATCAAGATATCACAAAATCACAATAAAGTGCCAAAGAGCTGTGAACTGGTGGACTGCGTTTATAAACAGGCAAAACGATGCCCGTGGCTGCACTTTTTTTGCTTGACAAACTAATTAGCTTTGTATCGCCATTTTACAAAACCAACATGACCGTGTGTGACGAGCTAATCTAACCTGGTATCACGTAAATGGAGGACTTCTACTTTTACTAGACTACTATTTGCCCTGGGGAATCTCCACTTTTACTTAGGTACAGCTTAAACAGTAAAAGTAAAAGTAGAGATTCCTTATGGCAAATAGTAGTCAAGTAAAAGTAAAGTGCACTTGAGTAAAAGTACAGAAGTACTCACCTTCAAATTAACTTAAGTATCAAAAGTACAGGGCCTGCATTAGCTCACAGTTGCTTGTTCATGGTACACATGCTCTTATCATTCCGCTTCGGATTTCAAACACCTCATACTTTAATAGGCGTGTCTCAAAGGCAAGTCATGCAATTACTGTATGCATATTCGTCAGCAGGTGGTGAAACTCTTACTTCAAACACTACTGTACATTCCACTGCAGTTATGTGATGCAACATCATGCCGAAATGTAACTAAGTAAAAGTACGGATATCTGCTGTACTTTTTTAGTGGAGTAAAAGTAAAAAGTATCCTCAAATAAAACTAGTCAAGCAACGTACAAGTACATACCACCTCAATTTTTTTGCGCCAAGTAATGTTGAAATATTGGCCACATACATTCAGCCCACTTCTGGATTGCCAATATACGATGTTAGCTAAAGTAGCATAAGAGTTGGCATGCTATCTCTGGGAAACCGTAAAATACGAGTGAAAAAGTATGGAGTTGTGGCATTTTATAAGAATCCAATTTTAAGTTTCAAAACTTTAACTCATTCAACCTGCGTTCTGGCTGAATCCCAGTCCTCGGCACACACTGCACTGTACAGTATATAGCTTATTGGCTATCACGCGAACCTTCTACTGTAATATATGGAGCTTAACACCATGTTGGAATAAACCCATATGAGCTCATTTAAAAGACTGTTATACAGAAGTGCTCGTAGCTTGCCAACATTACAGCGATTCCCAGCTGGCATTTAGTCGAAGCCGTAATGAGGAGTAACTAATGCAGGGGATGCGGAATTAAGGTGGAGATTTTATCACTATCATTTCAAGGGTAATTTGAGTATAATGTTATTGATTACAGTCTCATAGAAAACTAACTAGGGCGTAACAGGTTGCTAGCTGGCTAAGGAGGCAAAATTATTGAGTTACCTTTACTTGCTAGATCAGCTACGATCCTTGGCAGGTATTATTTATTTATTATTTCTTAAGTTTTTACTTTTTCTGAGTATAAGTAAAAAGTATTCTCTAAAAAAAAAAAACTGGACAAGGAAAGTACAAATACATGAAATATGTATTTAAGTACAGTAACGGAGTACATGTAATCAGTTACCTTCCACCTCGCATTTTTGCGGCAAGTAATGTTGACAATGAAAGAATTGTGACTTGGCGTATAAACTCTTGCTAGTTTATACACCTTAGTGTTTTGGATGTTACGGTATGTTTGTGAGCGTTCATATCATTTATTCAATTACATTTTAGAAAAATATTTTGGACGGCTCACACAGTTGTTTATGTCAATTGCATTGGCAATGCAAGAATTTTAAAAGAAGCTTAGTTACGCCTGCAAAGCATGGGGAAAACAATCAAACAAAACAATTGTAGCTTTTCTAGCTCATAACTTTTATTGTTCGAACTTCTGTTTCATCAGAATCATCAGAAGTAACCTTTACTTTTGATTAGTTCTGGGCAATATGACCCCAAATCAATACCATCATCATTATTATTATTATTATTATTATTATTTTGCCCTCGTAGTTCACTGACAATGTCCTCCTCCATGTTTCTTCCATGTCACAGACTGGACATGGTGGAGTCATGTGACTACACACGGAAATACTGTATGTTTTTAAGGTGGAGGAGAGGACGTGAACACACACTGGGGACAGTATTAACAGGATAAAACAAAGACTTGAGTTTCTGAAACTTGGTTTTGATTATTTCTTTTTCGACATCAATCAAACAATCAATCAATCAAACAATATCCGTACAGACCAGTGGCATTGTGAACACGAGAGGTGGTAAACGATGAAAGAAAAATGGACACACCTACCCGAGGAGGTACGTAGGAGAATAAAGTGTTAAGCATGAAGGTGGAACAGGTGAAGGTGAAGATTACAGAGGTGTACGGAAATTTGTAGTTCAATGAACATTAACAAATTCCAGAAGTAAATGTGAAAAAAAAAAAAAAAAGCTGAAGCATTTCACAGTACCTCAACATCGTCGAAACTTTAAAGGTCGATCTTAAACCAAGCTGTGCATTCAAGGGGGCCCAAGAATATCGCAAAAACTTTAAACATCCTGCAATGAATAGTGGATGTAAATCCTTAAAAAGAAGAACAGAACGATTCCTAGCTGGGGACAGAAAGCAGCGGCCAGCTGGAAGGGAGTTTTAATAAGTCCGAACTTACAATAGGAGTACGTCTAAAATTTTCCATGTGCTCCGATTACCACTGATTTCTTTTTTTTCTTTTTTATAGTAACTGTGCTTTAACATTTGCACAAAATGTTTATTAGATGATTGTGACATTGTGTTTTCTTTCTTTCTTGCGCTTTAAAAACCAACAGAATATGCAATTTAGTGATGGATGCTTTCAACAGAACTTAAATGTAACATTTACATGAGTATCCGATGTCTGGGACGTCTACTGTATCAGATATTACAGATGTCAAGCAGGAAATCGTACAAATAGTTATATACAGTGCACTATAAAATAAGTTCAAGAGAAAAACAAAATGTAGCTTTGGAAAGGTCGGCCTTTTTTGCTTTGTCATTATTCCTATGTTATAATTTATTTCAGGGACGGATACAACAATAAATCATACCGTTTGTTTTTACGATAAACTTGGATGTTCTTTCTTTGTTGAAGGTCAGAAGGAGAGGACATGTTTTGAGCTTTAAGGAAGGTGGGGAGGGGTCACCACAGAAAACTGAATGGTTTCCAGATGCCTGTGTCCTCACTCGGAATGGATTATTTAAAGGTTTTTGTACTGGCAATAAAAACAGGCTGATTAATATAGACAGGAAACTGATTCAGCTCCACTGTTTCCCCTTTAGACAAGCAAGGTCCCTAACTCCCTGAACGTCCTTAAACATTAGGGACTCCAGAGAGCGGACTGGACTGGAATGACCTGACCGTATCCAAATGCATGCATGAGCAAAAGTAAGACATGCCACTTGTACCCACACACCCGTGCTTGATATCTTGGGGGCATACTTTCTGCTTGATCTTCCGTTACAAATGGGCACCCTGGGAGTCAAAAGCTTCAATGAGGTCAACACATTCAGTAGCCTCAAAGTGTGAACGCCAAGTTGGCATCACCTCCCTACAAAAATAAACCCGGACTCCAGGAAGACATTTGCCCTCCATTAGATGCTCGCTGATTGCAATTTACAAAAGTAGGTGATTCCTTTCAGCCATGAAACTTAGAAAGTATGAACATTTCCTGCCGTGGTCTTTCAACAGACAGTTAATATAAGCTGAAATGGGAAACGATTAACATGTTCTGGCGCCAACAAATATTGACAATGGGATCGAGCAGCTTCTCCCCAAACCCTGATCTCACAACTATCACACTTCTTGTTTGATCCAGGCCAATATAAAGCGAAATCCACCAAATAAAATGTTCCAGCATATTCCTATATGTGTGAAAATCTATAGCTGACATCTCACCCAAAACAAAAAGCTATTGTGTTTGGGAATTTATTATATTTTCTTAGCCAGCCAGAAGCCTTGGAGAGACAGTTTTTTTTTTTTTTTTTTTTGAAGCATGCTCTCCAGCTCGGTGGACACATGGCAAACCCACTAGAGCTTGGCTCTGGTCTCTACTATTCCCCAAGCTGATGTTCTGGAACGTGCTTCTCGTTACTGATTACCAAGTGAGCCTTGTGGGGGGGACTGTGACATGCTGCCCACTTGGCCGGAGAGAAAATAAGCACATGGGAATGAGTATGTGCATCTCTTGAGAGATTTCTGTGTGTGTGTGTGTGTGTGAGAGAGAAAGAGAGAGGAATAAGTGCCTGGGTTGGACCGCACTAAATACACAGATACATCATGATTGTTTTGTTTATCCGGAAGTGCATTAAACCAGGCTCAGAATATGTACGTATGCACGGAAGGGATCCGTGCCCATAAGAAAGGACGGACTTCTAAAAAATTCAATAACGATCCACACCAGAGACAACATTTTAACCTCTTGTATCGTAGTCTTTTCCCTTTCTTAATAAGATGAATAAAAATTCCAGACTGGAATGAGACAAAGAAAGAAAGAAAGAAAGAAAAAAAGAAAAAAGGGACATTAGCTCTCGCCTCCTGCCCATGTAAAAAGTGTTGAACTGCAGTTGGGAGGTTAAATGCATTGTTTCTTGGCTCAGGGAGCTCATAATTTTTCTAGATGAAGCCCATCCTTCATTTGGTTTCCCAGTCAACATTTCCAGCTGAGCATGCACAAGTGATGTGCTAAACTAATGTAGGATACGGTATCCCTCTTCACAAAACATTACTCATCCCCATCTGCATGAGCACACCTACGTCTCGCATGAACGCCTCCCTCCCTTTTATCTGTAAAAGATAATTCCCAGAATTCCTGGAAAAAATAGCGTTTAGCTGCGATAAATTAGAAATAAAACCTTGGGGAGTGCATTAGTTAAATACATTTGAAAACTTCCCCGTGGAATGATTTAGCTAAATGGCCATGAAGATAAGAGTGTTTAATAAGGAAAAAAAAGAGAGAAAAGGGAGAAAAAAGTGACCAGCGAGTTTGAACCAAAACATAAAGAATTGAAGCCCTTTACATGGAAGAGATCGACATTTTTGCACTTTCAACACCTACTGTAATGTGCTCAAGATTCTGAAACCGTCGTAGAATAAGCACATTTCTCTGGAGATAATCAGAGATTTTATCCAGGCTGCGCACACCATCTACAGCATGTGTTGCAAACTCTCACTGTCTGAGGGGAAAAGCTTTAGACTCTCGAGCACTGGGATTAAGCAGCTAGACTGTCCCTCGTCTTTCTGTTTGCTCGGGTTCATTTTCCAGGTAGCGCTTTTGTTTTTTTGAATGAAATCCGATCGTAATGCTCGGAAATCTCCACTACAGGCGCTGTCGTATCCTCTTACCCGTCCGCTTTCTCCTTTTGAGCATGCCTCGTTGGTAAGGAGCCTCCTCCTCCGTTCTGCACTTTCCAATAAGCTTAGTGCTAATCCGCTATCCGGCTATCCACAGCTAGTCAGCATGAGCTGCTCTTGGGCCAAAGAACACCACGGGGGAAATAAAAGACGCTCAGTAGCAAGGCAGAATGGGAGAGCAATTGGGGGATTTCACAGTATATGCGTATTAGATGAAAAAAATGAAAATAAAAAAATAAAATCCTGAGGTACAGTGCACAGGAACGTAGCTCATCGGACAATGTCCAGTCATCCACGGGGCCACTTTCAATCAGGAGCAGCTGTCCAAACATGTCCCGCCAAAGCAGACATGCCCTCTGCGTGAAAGCGCAGCCCTGTTTCTCATCAATACGTGAATTACTAAATAAATAAATGAAAGTGAAAAAAAAAAGAAAAAACGAAATAAATGTGCAGGAATGTGGCTGCAGAAGGAGCAGGGAACTGGAGGAGGTGCTGGACGGAGGAAGAAAAACAGAAGCTGGGTACGTGGCCCCTTTCCTGAGACTCTCCTATTCCATTTAATGAGAGCTTGGAGGTATTTGGAGGGTTTGGGAAGTGAGCGTACATGTCAGTTCTGCCCGTCATTCCTGTGTGGTCCGTCTGACAACAACGGGTTTAACTACACCTGCTAATCAGGAGTTGGTCACGGCTACCGAAGCAGCAATTTGGGCCTGCAAATGAACTCGCTCTTTCAGCACCGGTAATGGTCTGAGGGAAAAAAACGCGAGTGGACAATGATGAAGCAGCTCCCCTCATCCTCATGATTAGAGCGCACTTATTCAAGTAGGTGAGAGTTAGCGATCTGTCCATGTGAGGTGGCCTCATCACTGCTAATTGCTGGAAATAGTCAATGATCTGTGCTGGTGCTAGGTCTCGGGGAACCGGTATCGGGAGTTTGGAATGTTCTCTCAGACTGTGTTCACCATGGATTAAAGCAGATTCATAAGTTATGTGGAGCAGATGGTGGAGACAGGGCCAGCAGCTGGAGCAGCGTGCCTTCTGACGCCGCTTCTTCCCAGGCCAAACACTCTGGTCTGCCGCCAGATTCATTAAGGCCTCGTGGCTCGCCCGTCTGGAAGCCCACCAAGCTGAAAAATGACCCGAGTTTATTGCTTATAAACACGGCTTCCGCTCTTCATTACACCTATGACTGGTGAAGTTCTGTTTCTGACCTGCAGCTACAGTATACGCTGCCGTATTCTACGTGAACTTTCCAATTCGTAGTGTTTAAACTTGAAAGTAATAAAAGATTGAATTAGCAATTAGAATATTGTTTATAATATTATTTAGTTGTAAAAGCCATAATTAAGTATTTGCTTCCTCAAAAGCTACAAGTTCAACATAAATCAACCTGTTCCTCAAAATCACAAAGCATCACAGAGACCAGAAAAAAACCAAAATCCTTCTGGAAAAGTTACATACTCATATACTGCCAAACACTATTAAATTACTGTTAGTATTATTATTTTTTAATGGAAAGAACATATTAAAACCACAACCTACAGGAGACCTTCCACCAAAATGTATTGACCAGTCACTGAAGTTCAGACGGGAGAAGCAGTTCACAGGACAACCAAAACTCTTTGCCAAACAACAGTCACATGAAACCCGGCTTGGTGTTTTCAAATAGGAATAATTAATGAGATTGGATAAAAAATAAATAAAACTGGTAAAATAAGACAAATGGTAAAAATAACAATGAAGTCAATTTCATTTCCATGTACAGTAGTAACTCCATTCGCTTCTATTCTATTTAATATATTTATTAAGCACTGCTACTGTATTTCTAAGTGACTAGATGAAAAATCATGTATTTAATTTAAAACTTGCAATAATAGTTTTAAAACAGTTCATTTTTGGTTTTAATACTTATAATGGAATTTTCAACGTGAATTCATTCATTAATCCAGTAGGCCACTCCGGGGTCTCGGAATAAATCAATGTAACACAGCATGTTTTATTTTCCGGTTGTTGAAGTGTATTCATTTTAAAAAGCTTAAAAAGGAAACCTCTTGAGAAGATAATGCGAGTCATAAAATAATGTCTGCAGAAAACAGCAAGCAGCGGCTGCCGACAACAAAGCTAGGACTAAAGACTAGTAACGGGAGTCGGCAACCAGACCATAACCGAACACCAGACTAAAGCAAACCCATCAATGGTCGATTAATAGTCGGTTTAACCACACGATACGATGCTTCTTTGGGTACAGGTGAATAGTTTTCTTTCTTTATTCAATATACCAGTTCCCTGCTAAGACATACACTCAATGTAAATCTGGAGGAGGAGCTTATAGAGGACTCACCACAGAGCGCAACTTATTCTCCTTCACCAGCTTTAGGGAGCTCTTGTAGCAGGATGCGAGATCTTCTCTTTGGACCGAACCCACATTTCCTCTAGCGATGGGGCCGACAGTGTGGATTACATCTGTAAAACAAAAAAAGAAAACATCTGCATGGATTTCTTTTATAAATATTATAAAACATACGGAAGGTCAATTCTAACAATGCATCAGTTTATCATATGTACATCGGTGAGGGCTGATATTCCCTCTGTTGACTGGCATAGACGCATCAGGCAATAAAAGGACATTTACTAATGCCAGTGGCCAATGTCCAGTGTTTTAGTTAAATCAGCTGCAGTTTCGAGAAAGATCCAACAGGTGGTCCTAATAAACCTCGCATAACAGTAGTGACAACGTCCTCATGTGTGAGAAGATGTCGACTGTGCGGGAGTATCTCGCTGTCTCAGAGAAAGATCAAAGCTATGCAGTTTGTAAACTGTGTTCCATTTCAAGAAGAGACAAAATGTTTATCATTTGCTTTTCTTTTGCATCACTTTTTTATTTACCTTTAGTTACATTTAATGTATGCTTCACAAAAAGCTTTTTGTTGGGTTATGTAAGTACTGAAAAATTCTTCTCATTCTCATTGTTCCACAAATTTAAATGCTTGAACTTATGCTTATTTTAGGGTGAAGAATGAAGATGTTTCCATGGACAAAAAAGATATATACTCTCTCTCTCTGTATATATATACAGTGGTGTGAAAAACTATTTGCCCCCTTCCTGATTTCTTATTCTTTTGCATGTTTGTCACACA
>JAOVVA010000041.1:4569305-4581993 GCA_028565275.1 Leiocassis micropogon
GTATATAGTATACGAGAGTGGGTCAAAAATTACTCGCAGTCTGGCTGTGGAATATTTTTATTAACTTTTAGAATAGACAAATACATAATTTTTTTTCGACATACAGTACTCTCCTTGCTTTTTAATACACTTTGTTCATCTGTCAACAAGTTTTCATATTCGAGCCACGAATGTGCCGCTGTCTTTCATTTTTTCATGAATCTTCGCCCTTGTAGGGCTGCTTTCAGGGACCAAGCAGGTGAAAGTCGAATGGAGTGAGATCAGGACTGTAGGGAGGATGCTTTATCAACTCAAAACAAAAGTGTGTCACCCTTGGATAATCCGAAGTTTAGGCTTCAGCTCTTCACTGTAAAGAGCGCTGTTGATTGTTGAACCTTTTTCCTGATAATGTTCCAATACCCTGGATGGCCCTTAAGAATCCCAGAAATCTGTAAGCCTCGGTTCTCCAGCTGATTGTTGACATTCAAACTTTCTCTTGGTCGCTGATGTTTCCGTTCTATACTCTGTCGTTTACTCTCAGGATTGTAGTGATATACAGTACATAAAACAAACCAAAAAGAATAAAAAACACAATTGTGGTAATAACGTTTTGTCAACCTAAACAACACACAACACTTAATGTTGTCTCCTTAATATCTGCTTTTACGTGTTTTTGAATTGACTCCATGTTGTTTTATTTACGCCTAAGGCCAGCTATTAAGATAACTACTTTATAACACAAGGCTGAACACCAAATCACTCCGGGACAAGTAATTGTACACCCAACTGTACATAGCGCACTAGCTTTCCATTTAAAGCTATTTGAGAGTTAACCCCGGAACTCGAATGTTAACTAGGCTGATGTTCTACAGCAGAATAAGTGGAAATATAAAGAGAAACTTCAGACGATTTACAGGACTGTCCACCACCTTCATCTTTTAAAGCTACTTTCACCCCCCTATTAATTACATTACATGCCAGTCGCCAGCTCCGCTAGTTGACTCCGCCAGGCGCAGAAGGAGACAAATAACTGGCTAAACAAACAAACAAATTGTACTCTATTGATGTTGGTGGACCTGTTGTATAAAAGTAATACGGCAATCAATGTCGTGCTGTCGTGCTGGATATCTTCACGGCTGCGCCCTTACGCCCGCGTCACAGCCGTGCTGATATGTACAGTGAAAATATGAGTGTGAGAATCTTCGATTTTTTTTCATTTGTGGCTGTTAGTATTGTGTAACCCTTCGACACCACAAGAGGTAGGCAGAGATTGGAACAGACATCAAACACTGCCTTAAAACAGAGCCTTAGTAGAACAAGAGAGACTTTCATGGCTTTTTGTGAGCCTTTCACACTGGGATAGAAACCACCAAAAGAACAGATGCACATCAAAGCAAGATCTCGCCTTTAGACTGCACAAGCTGTTTTAGTGAAATCAAACAAAATCAGGGAGAGTACTTCTCCAGAGGCAAGACTTCGCAAGTAAATTAAGTTTTTTTTTAAACTAGGTAACGCTTCTCAGTTACACTTGGAGGATGCGTTATATTTAAACATGATTTGCATTATATTTAAGCATGAGACTGTCCCATAAGATTCAAAATTAATACTAACGAGGTCAAACGCCATGCATCAGTTACCTATCAAAAAAAAAAAGGGAAAAAAAAAAAGCTGTATTAATTCTTAGGCTTTGAACCTGAAAATCAGGAATTAAAAGAACGAACAGGCCTGCTGATGTGCTTCAAATATTCTTAGTGCTAATCTATTACGATTCACAGACGCATTCAGTCAATAAGCAAAGCACTTTCATGCTTCTTTTAGCAATTACCTTCACAATTAAAAATCAACAAAGCACAAAATAATGCGGCACTGAATTGAGGAACGGGGTGGAAGTTGTAGTTTGAGGTTCTGGGTGTGATCAGATTGTGTTTCGTGTGAAGGGCCAACAGGAAATTATGCAGTTAATTACATCGCTAACTAAATATTATCTTGTTTCATCAATCCGACGTTGCATCAACCGGAAAAGGGAAATGATTTAAGTCCTAAAAGCATGTCAGGAAGAGCAGTGCTACCTTGAGACAATCATTCGAAATGTTAAAGTGTGTCAGATTTGACTATTTGTTCAACAGGGGGAAAGTGATTGTACTGTTCCATCTCACCAGTTCCTAATGCTGACCCGGGACATTTTTAAAGCTTAACTGTCAAAGTAATATGAACGAGACTAGCTGCTCATTAAAGAGCTAATTACTGTGATATTTTAAATAATTTCTTTTAGGTAAACTTAAGCGCATAAAAAATTTAGGTTAATTAGTTGTGTGCAAGTTCTGTTATTCATAAATATATCTTATGGTTCCTGGATTAGATAACTGTTATTTTCTTGCAGTAGCTGAAAAAAAAAAAAAAAAAAAAAAACCTCACTAGTGTAATTAGCGAGCAGAATCACTAGAAATATTTAATGATACGGATCAATGAGAGATGATCATTTTTTGAGTTATCATTACATTTGAATTGAATTTTTGCTTTCCATTTTATGTTTTGCCCTATTATGCAAAATTAATTTTTTAGACATTCAGAAGTGCATGTACAAAGGAAAAAAAAACATTCCCTGTTTCCTCTTTTTTTTTTAAACTTATTTATTTATTTATTTATTGTCTGGGGCTTAAACAAGTCAATTAGATGTTCCCCATTTTGTGACCTCATATAAGAATGCACCCCTCCCCAGCTTGTTACTCAGCTCTGTTGTTCTCTGATTGGGCGTTGCTCAGCTATACACGCTCACTGACACACTTTGCTCACAAAAGGAAAGTATTTGACCTATAAAAAATACCAAATGCATTATCCGAGGCGTGTTTCAGCTAGAGCATTAACAGACACACTGAGACTTGTGTTAACTTGCTAGAAAAAAAAAAAGTAAAATATGGGACCTTTTAAATGAAGATGATAACTTGAACTGGTAGCAGGTAAGCACTTTATATATAATAAAGGAAAAAAAAACAACAACACAACTTCAAATCTTCTGTTTCCTCGTATCTACTTCTGCTGTATCATTTTCACTGACTAAAGCACATTCTGTTCATTATTTGTGCAAGAATTAATTTGAGAGAAAAACATAAAACGCGCTGATCATTTAAAGTCGCATTATGGAATATCTCTGTGAAACACAAAGGCAGTAATTAGTTCATATTGTCTGATGATTGCAGGCTTCCGTAACATCAGTGGAAAATTTGCATGGACATTAAGCGAATGAATTCTTTCAGCGTGAACAGCTTGCAATAATACAAGTGTGTGACTGTGTGTGTGTGTGTGTGTGTGTGTGTTAAGTATCATTTTGAAGAAGTTTCTTAGTGGAGCGGAGCGATGAAATTACCGACCACTAAAACACTGCTCTCAGCGTGACAACATCTGGCCGAGAGTGACCCTCCGTCACACACTTGAACCGAGTACGGCAGCCTGTTCGGGTCGCGTCATACTGTATACGGAGAGAGGAGGATGCTGGGAAGAGAGCTGAGAGATGTTCACACAAAGAGGCTTTTGTGTGGATCAGAGGTACCGGTGTTCGGAAGGTAAAAGCACTTTGAAGCTCCAGGTGTCTATCCGTACGAAAAAAAAGAAAAAAAAGAAAGAAAGAAACTGTTTGGCGAAGAATCAAAATTTAATTTTAAATCATGTGGTTACACTTCACAGTTTTGTTTTCCACACTGGCACTACAGCAAACATCTAATAGCAGTCTATCTCACAAAAAAAAAAAAAAAATCCTTTCCCATCCCAGATTTTGCTTTAACTGATATCGCTTGGTTATATAATCTCCTGGAGGAAATGAGCCATGGTCTGTTCTCTTTCTTTTGATAAAATTATTACATGACTCAATTTTTGGAATCCACCTTTTCTTTTTTGCTTTTAACCAACAGGCTTTAAAGCTGACTTGACTCTTGGAGGAGCCAATGGAACAGCGCGCGTGTACTGTTTATTATAACACACGTGTGCGTGCATGTAAAGCATATTTGTAAAACAAAGGAAAGTCTCATTAGTGTGTGTGTGTGTGTGAGAGAGAGAGAGAGAGAGAGAGAGGAGGGGTTAAGATGAGAAGGGGGAGATGGGAGGGGCTGATTCCTCTTCTCCTCTTACTTTAGCTTCACACACACACACACATAGCGCCTGCACGCACAAATAGAAACACTTATCTATCAGGATTTATTTATTTTTTTGTAAAGTGCAGGTTAGTTTGTTTTATTTTTACTTAATATTTTGTGTTATTTTTATGTATTTATTTTTTTGGGCTGTGGAACGATTAATTTGTGTTTCCATTATTTCTTGGGAAAATTCAATTTGGTTCACGAGTGTATACCGGAATGAATTATGCTGGTAATCCAAGGTTGCACTGTACATTTCTAATCACTGATTTGTCAAAATCCCATTGGAGAGACAAAAAAGTAAAAATAGTCTAATCAATATACAGATTAAAATACAGGCCTGTGTGTTTACTTAGAAAAGCCTATTTTAATATGCTCATGATCTGGATGAGAACAGCATGATTATGGATAAAATTAAATCATAATTCGTCTTACATTGTGTGCCTTTGGTAATGCAATACAATAGTTTTATATCTACAATAAGACCCCAAGGTTTAAGATTCAACAGAGTGTTTTACTCATAGTAACTTAAAAAAAAATTGTCCTCATTCGTTAATCAAATTTTAAAACATATCATTCTGTAAAATAACAGGGGATCTCTGTCTTGCCAACAATATAGTGTCAATGAGGACGACCTCCACTGCCAACAACAGTTTCTGCAATTGAAACAATGGTTTCTACAGTCCACTTCAATTCTTCTTTATTTTATGATTCTTATTTTATTTATTTATTTTTATTATTTTATAATTTGTACATCAAGTAAATTTAAAATTCTTTTTAAAGTTTTTTTCTAATACAGTATATATTTCTAATTTGTAAAAAAAATTCTCTTATTTCATACGTTATATTCTTATAGAAAACGTTTCTTATTTTTTTCTTTTATTTTTAAGTCATCAGCAGTCATGTAAGCATTTCACTTCATATTATACTGTATGATATATGTATGACTGTATAATGTATGTGACAAATAGAATATTAATTCTAAGTCTCCTTATTAATTAATATAAAGTCTGGTTCATCATGTTACTTATCGGTATTCCTCAAAACACGCTTTTGGACACTTGGCTTTGCTCTGACCTTGAGTTAATCTGCTTGTTACAGTGATAATTTCGTATAAAAATCATCCAAAGGTGAGAATATCGTAAGGAGGAACAAAAGGGCAGGGAAGAGATGAAAGCACAATGCTACCGCTACCAAGTGGCAGAAAAAAAACAGCAAAAACGCATCAAAGGAAAAGAGATTCTGGTTATCAAAGACGGATCAACGTTCAGATGTACATGCTCATGTTTTGTTCATGTTCAGCACTACGTCACAGTTTCATAGAGATATACAGAAATATATATGGTGGACCAAATATTCGGGTCCAACCCAAGATGACGTCATAACAAAAAACAAAAAACAAAACAAAAAAAAACCCGAAGATCAAATAAACTTGGACCTATCATCTGAACTTTTTGGCTTAACAATGAGGGGGCGCTACTGCTTAGGGTTGTGAAAGTGAAAAGTAAAAAAAAAAAAAGGATATAACACCTTTGTCTTACCAAAAACCAACTGACAAAAAGCCTGACCATCACTTACTTAAAGACCTATTTTTTGAGAACAGTTTTTTTTTTTTTTTGTGTGTGTGTGTGTGTGTATTTATTGAGCTAGAATTACAGTATAAAGAGAACATAACTCCGAGGTCGATTGCTTGGAGCTCAGCAGCAGGAGCTTGCATCACATTCTAGCGCATCTACATGATGATGTAATAATTAACCAAAGCAAAACTACATTATAAACACAATATCAAATATTTTAAAAAAAAGATAGTGTGCGTGTGGACATACCGGATAAAGAGGACAAAGAGCTCAAGGCACCGAGCAAGGCAAGATAAGATCAAGAAGGAAGAGAGATGGGGGGAGAATGAGACCTTGAGTTGGCGGTAATGTAACCTACAGGATTCCTGTCGCCGTTAAACAACAGTGAAGAACATGGAGAGGAGAAGACAATTGCAGAGGAAATAGATTCTTAAGACATGCACAACACACACAAAACCATAGCAGACATGTCCAAGTCGACATTGAGACATTGATGCTTCTAAAAACGTGTTTTTTTTTTGTTTTTAACCACTCAGGTACAAAAACTGTCATTTATCAGGAACACTGTAGTTTTTGTGTCAACAGGAGGCCAAGAAGCATTTCCAGGAATTTCTGTACATATGTCTGGGCTGGGCCCAAATCCCACTGTGCTCTAAACCACAACAAGTTTTTTTTTTTTATTGTATAAAACCTGTGGAAGTGGGCTGAACCTGGCATGTACTATGGTTTGTAAGGCATATATATACGCTTTTTAAGACTATACTAAATTATCATCTAAATTCTATCACACATACTCAAAGAGTGTATAATATTCATTAAGACGAATCATTTCATTCATTTATTAATTTCATGGTTTTGGCACAACGTTACATATTTATACGTGACTGTGCTGATGCCGGTGCACTCTTACTGTAAGTCTCAAAAGGAGTCCATTAGACGGTTAATGGTTCGAGCTTTCTAAATGTACAGTACTTAGGGAAGCTTTGAAACCAACCCTTTAACAGCTGCCTTCCCCACGTAGGACAGAACACGATTTCTTTTACAGATGTCAATCTGTACTGTAAGAGACCTGTCGTCTTGCAGCAGCCAAATATGTCATAATCTCACTCGGGCTCGAATAACTGAGATGATGTTTACACGACAAGGGTATTGATGGCGGCGTGATGAAAAGCAGGAAGGAATCAAACCCGGAACTGTCACCAACTTTGACAGCAACGCCGCGTCTAAGCAAATACTAAAAAGGTTTGCTTCTGGGGCAGAAACTGTTGTTGTTGTTGTTTTTCATTAGATTAAAGACGCACGACAATGAGTCACGACAATCACAAATCTGCATTTCAATCATACTGTAAGTCTGCTGGTCGGGAAACGTGTCTCAGTTCATCAGCTTTTGACTCATAAAGAAATCTTGATGTACTCTCTCTTGTAAATCTCTCTCACACCTCCACACGTTTCTCTTTTCTTTCTTTTTTTCCCCCTGCTTTCATTCGTCATTCCCTGGTCTCGAACATATCTGTCGCTGTCAAACTGTCAAAGCAAGCTCATAGCAGCATGACAAGAGCGGCGAGACAATGTCAGGGAAAATAAACATTTATCATTGTAAAAAAAAAAAAAAAAAAAAAAAAAACAAGCTATTGTTGAACACCACCAACAGAAAACACATTAATTTACTTCAATATTAACATTACGCAGCATTTTTTTAAAATGTAAAATTAAATAAAATAGCATTGTCTGTACAATCGCATGTATTTTAATTGTTTATGTCTGGGTAAAAAAAAAAAAAAAAAAAATCAAATTAACACACACCAGGTGTTTGTTTATGCAAATCTGCCTATTTCAACTACTGCCATCTGGAAACACCAGGTAATTTAAATTCACTGGAACTACAATGCAAAAAAGAGGGAATTTTGCTGGGTTTTTTTTTTTTTTTTGGGGGGGGTTTTTTTTTTTTTTTTTTTGCCCCCCTGCATAAATTAATTCTGGCTAACAAGCTTACAGTCCTGCTGAGTGCAGCCACCCGTGAGGCTAATTAATTTCCAGGGTTTATAAATGTGAATTTTGTTACAGCTTCATTTCATTTCATTCATTGTTATAGTAAAGCCATACATTTTTCTTCTTATTGTAAATTCTCATTAATGCCCTACGAGTTTTTATTTATTTATTTGTTTTTTTTATGATATGCTTTTCCTTTTCGTCCATCTCGACTCTCCTTTACTAAACCTCTTATAAATTCAGTCAAGTGCGAGGTCATTTAAATCTTTCACCTTTCATTAGCTCTGTTGTTTACTTGCTTCTCCGGGCTTGTTCGTATAACTCAGATTTTATTTAATGCCGTGGATAAACGTGTTAACCGTAATTCAGATTAGTGATTTAACAGAGCAGCTGGGTGGGAGGCGCTACTGAGGTGTCCTACACGGCCGGCGGGTTTCCTTATAAATCAGTTTATAGGTTATAGAACTCGCGGGTGATCATCGCTCTCTTGGGAAGTGAGTGAGTGAGTGAGAGAGAGAGAGAGAACGAGCAAAATGTGCTTCATACAGGCACGTTCAAAAGTTAGCAATACCTTTTTTAATTCTGTGTTTTTGTGTAAAAACATAATAAAAGATCCTCTGACTAGAAAATACAACCTCAGACAAGCAACAGAACTTTTTACACCATTCAATTATTATAATCATTTTGCGAAATGATGATGAAGAAGAAGAAGGTTAAAAAAAACATGCAGGCAATAAGTACCCCCTAGATCCACATTTAGCAGCAATAACTTGAATTAGTCATTTTCTGTATGACTTTATCAGTCTCTCACATCGTTTTGGTCCATTCCTCTCTTTCAAACATTGCTTCAGTTCGCTGAGGTTTTTTTGGGAAATTCACATATACACAGCTCTCTTAAAGTCCCGCCGCAGGATTTCAATTGGTTTTGAGGGCTGGACTTTAACTAGCCCATTCCAGATTGATCCAGATTTCAGGCATTCTTATGTAGATTTACTGGTGTCCTTTGGATCATTGTCATGTTGCATGACCAAGCTTTGGCTGTAGGGCAGATGGCCTCACATTTGCCTCTAGGATCCTCTGGCACACAGAGAAAGTCATAGTTGACTCATTGACTACAAGGTGCCCTGGTCCTTAAGCCGGAATCATCATGCCTCCACTGCTCCGTGCTTGAGGTGAAATGCTGAAATGCCTCTTGGTTTCCCTCCCCAAACATGGCACCGAGCATTAGGGCCAAACAAATCCACGTTCTCATCCATGCCCCATAGGACACAGTTCCAGAATCCTAGTGATTTACATTTGGTTTACAAGGGATTGTTAGGGTGATTTACAAGACATTTGGCAGACTTATTATTTTCTTTTTTCTCGTTATACCTTTGAGTATTTGGATGTTAAGGGGCCTTGCTCAAGGGCTCAATTTGGTGGCACTGGGGTTTGAATCTGGGACCTTCTGAACCGTAGCCCAACATCACTACCCCTGTCGTGAGAGTAATATGTTCAGATGCAGTTTAATGTGCAGCAACAATTGCTTCTTTAAGACCACTGTTTTTGTCTTTCCTTCTTGGAATTGTGTTAACACAGACCTGTATGCTCCAGACCAGCAAACTGCCAAAACTTCTGCTTTTATAGAGATCTGCACACCTGCTGATGATCAATTAATCAAGGGTTGATGATTAGCAGCACAACTTCAATTTAGCCTTTTAAATCCTTTGGAAGCATTAAGAGGGTACTTGGTATTACTCATGTTTTTTTTTGCATTTATGCTAAATAATAATGATTGTGGTGAAAAAGTTATATGTTGTCATTTTCTCGAGCTTGTACTTAATTATACAACATCTTCTGACTGAACATGCAAGCAAACTCTACCGTTGAGGAGATGTTCCTTTCGATACAGCCTCTCAGATAGGCTTTTTCCATCTAACCACAAAAGACATAAATGACCTTCATGTGTCCGGTTATGTGGACAGGTCACACATCTGGTGCAGTTTAAAAGAAGCCGCTTCACTAAAAACAATCTCAAGCCTTCAAGGACGACTAAAAGAGTGCCATTGTATCAGGATACCCGATAACACCCAACAGACACGCTCCTTAATACATCTAAATGTGAAAAACTTGACCAGACATCTGCAGTATAATAAATTACTCTTCCTTTCTCTTGCATTAGCTATGACATGACCTCAACTCATTGTAAAATTATGGTTGGGATCTTAGGATTATGTTTCCCCAGTGGCGCAACATTTCAGTTTCATAATCTGGACATCTGATTAACATACTTTGTGTTGTCGCCAAAGGAGCAATCTTAGCATGGGAATGAATTTGAAATGCACTCCAGGACATCTCTATGGACAAATAAGCACCAAATGTGGAAAACACTCATCGCTCGGTCGGATTAATCCGAGACTTCAATCCAAACCAAACTGAGCTCTAGTCATCGCCTTTAGAGTTACGTTCTCGTTCTAGCCCTGGCTCATCACGGGAGGAATTCAGACAGACTTTACCATGCATGATGCAGAAAGATGCCTGATCATTTCGAGATCATCACTGTATCATCATGCTCATAATTTATCCAAGGCTTGGATCTTTTTTTGGATCCAAGATGGCACTCTTGAGGTTAGCGTTCTTTACAAACCACTAGAGCTGTTCCTCAGTATACCAATCGTATGAAGAAAACATGTCTTCATGGACGTGTGTAACATACTGTAGTTCCAAGAAAAGAAAATATTAATTATTTAGCGTTGTGACAAGACCGATCATACGGATGTGGTCGAATTAATTCAGCCCTACAGTGGAGCTATAAACCATCATTACATTAATTTCTCAGTGTTAGAAATGTAGTTTGACCTATATCTCGTCCCTGGTGGTTAAAAAAAAATAAATTTATAGGTTCAGAATAACCACTGTTGATTCGGCCACTTTACATATCACCTGAATATTTGCCTACTGCATGTTGGCTGTTTGCAAACCCAAATAGTCCAATCGGTCAGATTAACTACAACTTTAAACTAAAATGTTATGTAGGTTTATGTACAACAACATAACACAAAAGTTTTTCTCATATGACAATAAGAGTATTTCAGCCTGGGTCCATAACACCCATAAATTAATACTGCTATTAATGATCCTCCAGTACAACAAAGACTTTTCCTCCATCTTGCACGATTCCATTCGCTCTTCGCGCTTTGTCTCCTAGCGCACATATTCACATATGCCAACATGTTTGCACACACTTGCACATGTTCACAGATTCGCAAGTACAGTATGAAAAAAAAAAAAGGTGTAATGACATATGACAATGAGAGACGGATATCTAACGAGCTTGAACGCAATACACGATGGAGGACTTTGCTTTACAGTATGTGCTACAAACACTCCAGAACTTTATGCGTGATTCGATGCACTGCTAATGTAGAGTTATAGATATTTACTCCCAACTCTTACAGGAGGAATGACTTACGCCTGTATAATGTAACCGATTTTTTTTTATACAATATCTTTGAAATACTCAAGATCCCCTCCATCGCTATTAGATGGCACAAACACATTAAACATCATGTCATCTTGAGGCTTTTCTAAAAGGACCCAGATTTCTTTAACTAAGTACCAGCTATTTTAGCTATTTATATTCTGCTACACGCACACCGACAAGCACTGATAATTCACCCAAGAGCTCCTGATACAAACCCACCAACCATTCTAAGCTGCTGTTTCTGTGCGCATAATATGACATCGGGTCATTTCCCCGGATCCAGGCCAGCGCGCACGGATCTCGGCATCGGTGTACACAATGATGCTCGTGCACCCCGCAGCATCCCTGGCGTGGGAAAAACAGCCTCGATGACGTAACATCCATTTCCTCCCATCTCCGGACTTTAACCGATCAAATTCTGGTTGTCATGGCGCCATCAGGGACGATTTCCTCGGAAAAAAGAGGGGTGGATGGGTTCTTGCTCTGACTGCATTTCTTTGTAAAAGTCTAAAATATACATTTTTTTTCTTTAAACGGCAATTACTTCCATTTAGACATGGCCGATACACGGTATTCATTTTTCTCCCTTCATGAGGAGTTAGTGTTTACTTGATATTTATTCACGAGGAAAGCATTATGAAAATATATTAGGGCGTCCAACATTGAAATTAATGTGCAGGGAAATTGCTGGAGAAGCTTTTTAAAATGTTTGGAAGAAGGTTTAATTGGATGAAACGCGATAAGTACGGGCAAAAAAAAAAAAAAAACAGTACTAAACACTCTTTTTTCTTTTTTTTTTTTTATTCCTCCACAAGACTCATTTGTGTTTTCAGCATGAACACCACATCCATGAGGACGTTTGTCTTTTCGCATGCTCATGGAAAAGAAAAGATGACGGGTTTAGGTGGATATTAATTATTAAGAAGTAAAACTCACAAGCCTCAAAGAACGTAAATAAATAAGTCCAAAAAATAAATAAATTATGAGTTAAATTCAACTGTTGGTCGCACGGTGGCTGTTGGTCGCCGGCCAGGGTCCGGGTTCGATTCCCACCTTGGGGTCTGTGTGCATGGAGTTTGCATGTTCTCGCCGTACTTGGTGGGTTTCCTCCATGTACTCTGGTTTCCTCCCACGATTTAAAGATATGCAGATTGCCCGTAGTGTGTGAATGTTGACTGGAGGTCGAACACAGTTGTAAAAACAGGCAGAACACTTTGTAGTTGCACTACAGAGGTTCCTGGATGGAGGGATGGATGGAAATTCGACTATTATGTACAAATGCGAGCCCTTTACCACAAACCCACAACACGCACAGACAGAACTGTAAAGATATGAACGCGTCCGGACACACACACACTACGGTAGACAAAGGGCGGGAGATAAGGTGACGTTTGGCAGTGTTTTTGATGAACGGGAGCAAGCGTCTGATCGAGAAACCGGGTTCCCGGGAAGGCATGAGGCTAATGACAGCGAGAAACACACATACACACACACACACACACACACACACACACACACACACACACACACACACACACACACACACACACACA
>JAOVVA010000041.1:4588520-4617326 GCA_028565275.1 Leiocassis micropogon
TATATGCCAGGGACAACCTGGGACCGTCCAAACCGTAGTCCAATGTCACTCTATACTGCACGATCTTGAGCCGTAAACTGTATATGTTTATTAAAATAAAAACTGCAAAACAAATAATGGCTAAAATCCTCAGAAATGAGTGATGTAGAGTAGTTCAGTAATACGTCGATCTTGTGTAATTCAATTCCACGGCTTATAAAATGCCTTATTTGTGAAGCAGCAAATTAAATGTGGAAAAAAAAGACTAGAAAATATAAATATTTTTTTAATTCGGTTTGTAAATGTGGGAAAAAAAAGAGCAGAAATGTTTCCATGTAGTAATGATTTGCATGTTAAGTGTACATTAGCAGCATCAACAAATAAAAGTCATGCGGAGTGAAAATGAGCAAGAAAAAGAAGATGAAAAAAAAAACAACAACAAAAAAAAATGCCACTTTAATGCAACAATTTAATGCGAGTTCTTTGAACAAAGAACTCTCGCGTATAAACAGCGGCAACAAAGCATGTCAAAGTCATGAAAATAGGAAAGGCAAACTCCCCCAGAGGACACTGAATGACAAACTCATCACAAGTCAGCAACCGCTGCATATTCATTCAGCGCTGACATATACTGGGGCTCATTCATCAGCTGCTGCATAAAGTAACTCATTAAATTTTATGATGTTGCTATTGTGCTTCTTGCTTCAAGCCGTGGTACTGAATTGTCTGCCAAGGAGCACCGAAAAATTCCTCATTTGAATGCAATCACAAGACTGAACTTCATCCAAAATTAGTCTTTCATGTCAACTGCTAAACAAAAGGTGTGAGGAACATGTGACCGTTCGTTCTTTCATCATCGCTTTTCATCTAGCTTGCTTGAAATTATCTTTTGTCTCTAAACATCTATGAATTGCACGCATACATACAGCGTATACATCATCAACCATCCAGCTGGTTAGGTGATGAGATGCACGTTGATGATGTTGCTTGTGGATGTGAAGTTGAAATTTGGACAAGAACCAGCAATGTACGGCTTCTAAAGCAAATAATGCACTAATCAACATCGACGGATTTTTATTTGCATGCTGCGTGCGAGGCGTTGTTGGTAGATAAGCAAAACAATTCAACTAGAATGATTGAACGATGGCAAAAACTTCAGTAAACTTCTCGAAAAACTCTTTCTCTCTTCCTTCCTTCTTACAAAGACTTGGGAAGACTTGTTGATTGAAGGTGACGACTTTCGAAGACTTCTGGATTGAATCAGAGAGTTACAAAGACTTATTGATTGAAACCGAAGACTTGTTGATTCAAAGACAAAGACTTCTGAAGAATTGCTCAAGACAAATTCCTTCTTCAATCAACCGTTGTGACTGGGGAAGTGAAGAAACAAGTTTGGTCCGAAGAACCGTTTGAGTCAATTGTTTGGATTTTGTTGCATCATAACCAGTTTCAGTCTGAATTCAAACGTCACTTTTGTTGGATCCACGCATCATCCCAAGTGCATCTGGTCACCTGTCGGTTGCTAGCGTGCACGCGTAGGGTAAGCCGTATGCGGCGAAAAAGATGTGATGTTAGTTTTGAGTTCCGGTGGGAGAGGAAGAAAAAAGCAGCTGTCATGCTGCATGAGACTACCAATCAGTTGATTAAGGAAGGAGAAAAAGGGCCCAGACATTTGCCTGTCATCGTAGTCACTCTCAGTAGCGTGGCAGGTAGAGACGTGGCCTTGGGAAGCTGGAACATTCCGCCTCGGCTATCAGACGACTCCCGACTTCTCGAGTCTAATCAAAGCGAGATTGTCAGTCGAATTACTCCTTCATTGACTGTCATTTCTCTTTAATTGCGTGGCTAATCAAAACAAACTGCCGTCGTCGGCCGATCGCTCGGGCTGCTCTCTGATGGATGAGGCAGATCATCAGCGGCATCGTGGTGACGGGTGATGTCGAGCATTTATCATCATTATCCAGTCCACGTGCAGCAAACACATCCGTTTAGGAGACTTCCAGTACTTACCCCTATCAAAGCAAAGACAGACAGGGAATCTGTTTCTGTCTCTACTTTTTCTTCGTCTGCTTTTTTTTTTTTTTTTGGAAGGTCCTCTCTTTTTTTTTTCCTCCCTTAGATAGATGAAATTGTTCCTAGGATTGAATTTATGCCAACTATTCTCACATTTCTTAATTTTACTAAACAAAGTGGATAATCTGTCACTTAATTAGTTTCGCTCGTTCACTTGCTGAAATTGTGTTCGCCTCTGAAAGATGTACAAAGCTATTATTGATTCTGACACCATCGACTTGCTGCGCCGGAATTGAGCGCCGTTTTACTCAAACCTCTTGAAATGCCATCTTTCGGAGAAAGTCATCAGAGAGTTCTTTGTCAACAAACGCCCGTCCTCTCCGCTTTATACCCGCTTTCGTTTTTGACAAGCAATATTTGCAATGTTTTAACCCGCAATTGAAGCGCCTCAAGGGCTGCGGCTTGTTCCGAGTCAGAACGCAGAGTGCTGTGCGAATCCTGTTCACAGCAGAACAACCGCATCTATTTTATGAGGTTTATATAAGGTATTAAATCAATATTTAGACGAGAACCGTTAAAATTGCTCGTCCTAAGAAAAAGGGCTCACAGAATTTGGAGGTGAGTAGATCCTTCCCATGCATTTCCCACGCACAGAAATAAAACACTCCGGGGAACGACTCTTCAGGGACACCATGCCATCAAGAATATCAGGAAGTGAAACGGCTGTCTATACTGCGGTGCGGCTCAGCTCTTCGGCGCTCTCCTGATGGATTATCTGCTGCAGCTCCTGAAGAATCGCTCATCAATCAATGTCCGGGCTGACAGGCTTCACGGACGCCCCCGCCTGAATAAATAGAGGTTATCCCAGCCCTCCCAGAGCGCCCGAGCGGCCCTAATGTCCCCAAAAGTGGATTTCGGGAAAAAGAAATAAATAAAAGCAGTAGGATGTTTTTTTTTTTTTTTTGGTCAGAAAGCATCCCAAACTGATTTTCGGCTAGGCCTCAACCTGACGGGCTTTCAGGAATTAAAACGTGAACTTTAGCTCATTCATTGGAAACTGAGGACGAGAACAGGATACTATTGTAGGCACGAAATATTTGGGGTGCAAATAAGAGCTGATAAAACTCTGTGCATTTTGTACCCTTTCACATACAAGAGTTTGTTATGAATTAGTTGCAGTTTCAGATTTCTGAATGAAATGCTGTGTTCAAACACAAGGAACAGCATTTACTACGAGCGCTA
Organism: Leiocassis micropogon; assembly: GCA_028565275.1. Classification (NCBI taxonomy): domain Eukaryota; kingdom Metazoa; phylum Chordata; class Actinopteri; order Siluriformes; family Bagridae; genus Leiocassis; species Leiocassis micropogon. Next base: position 4,591,755 of record JAOVVA010000041.1, read on the forward strand.
CAACACCAACAACTTCTCTGATTGGAACAAGTAACTAATACTAAATCGGTCTGCTACTGCAAGATTTTGTAATGAAGTCACACCCAATTAAAATGTACCTCTGACTTTTGTTTAAAAAAATTAAAAAAAAAAACAACAGAGAAAAATGGGTGTCCCGCAGCATGTCCAGCTCGTCCTAATTCACATATACAATAACCCAGTCTCATTCCACCATTCATATACGTGAGTGAAGACACACAAACAGAAAGAAGCTAGGCTAATATCGGAGCTGTGTGACTTAATCAGCTATGCAATTTAATCAATGATTTATTGATCAGTTTTCGATTCAGTCAATTCACACTGTTTGAGTATTTAGTTCAAATGCTAAATTCTCAAAAATTGGTGAATTCCTTAAAAATATACCTTTCACTGCTTCTTCTACTTTAGATTTTTTGGGCCAACCACATATCGAACTGGAGAAGGGTGCAGAAAAAAAATACAGTAAGTCCCCTACATATAAACGAGTTCTGTTCCGAGAGCTTGTTCATAAGTCCAAATTGTTTGTAAGTTCAACAAACATTGTCCAGGTACTAGGATACTAACACAATTGGCACTGCACAGTATAAAACTAACATCTTCCATGATCTTGTCCTTGTTCTTTTGCATCGTGCTGATGTTTTAATGATTATTTCTTAGAAGCATGAGCCACGTCTTTTCGCCTCTCTCCATTCTCTCAATTATTTTCACTGCTTTTACGCTTGATTCCGGACATCCTGGGATGCTCACTGCACACACGTGACGATGTGCAACGGACATTTGATGTTCTTATCTATGAAAGATCGTAACTCGAATGTTTATACATGACCTTTAAAAAAAAAATCAAATAAAAATCAACAAAATTGTTATACAGCATTTCTGTAGTTTTAAATACTTTTAAAATTGTAAGAAATAAGGAGTAAGCTGCTTGAAATAAATAAAACAAATATTAACGCTATCAAATTAAATAAAAAATCTGATTGACAGTCTACCGTTGATTCACAACTTGCTAGCTAATAAGCAAATAGTTTTTTTTTGTTGTAGTTTGTTTTCACTATAATTACTCTGCTACAAAATTATTAAATTATTTTTTTCTGTATAGTCTGTATAGAAGTTCATCAAGCTCAAGGAGTTTATATAAATATTCACTTTGACTATTAGTTTATAGTAAAATCTTTAGAACTGTTTAATCAACATACAGTACATGCAGCGGTGCGTTTTCCAAAATGAATTGAACTGAAGGATGTTGTTTTCACCACGGCTACTTCAGAACTGAATCTTCTATCGTGATGAACATAAATGTATTTAATACAGAACCTTTCAACCTCCTATTCAACATATCACTAGCACTCTATATCACTTTGTTTTTTATGGCCTTTTTTTTCCACTTCAAAATGTGGGGTCCTTGAAACCACTAGGAAGAATGAGACCCTTGGGCTGTTTCTCGAACACTCCTTAGATAATGCAAAGCAAATGGGAGACAATGGAGAGTGGCTCTTATCTGCTGCAGCTGATACGTACCTCATGCGAGAACACACAGCGCTTGTACGGGTGTCCTCGACCTGGATGACATAAGTGACATTCCCAAAGACTGAACAAACACAGGAGGGCTGGGTTAAAAGGAAAAGAGATGATGGTCGGGGATGAAGCAACAGCTGTCACAGAGCGGCGTCTCCCGGAGGCGAGGGCCACACTAACAACAGCCTCTTGTTTAAAGAATAATTTGGAAATAGGAGCCACATGCTTCTGCTCCATTACTCACTGCTGTTCAAATACAAGACGTTGATTGGATAATTTGGGGTTTGTGTGTGTGCATGTGTGTGTGCGTGAGAGTGTGTGTATAAGCAATTGTGCAGTGAAATACAGTAATAAAGATAAAAGTATAGAGGAAAGCTTGGCGTGTGTGGTCTTGGAGTAGTGTTTAAAATGCTCGTGGGGAAGTTAAGGCTCAATACTGTTATTAAACAAAATAGAAAATTTGGGGGAAAAAATAGTACTAATAATCCTAAAATAAATTTAAAAAAAAAAATGTAAAATTAAGTACTGAAAAAATAATAATGAAAGCTGAGATCAGCAGAAAATAAAAGGGAGGGGAATAAAACAGAGGGGAATAAAAAAGGGAAGGGAAAAAGATATATATATATATATATATATATATATATATATCTATATATATATAAATGACATGAAAATTGCATTTTAAAAGTGGATTGTGACATATTTTAAAGCAACATCACTACTGTAAATCCTCATGATATTAATCATTCAACATCCCAAGTGATCATCACGACATGCATTGAAAATCACAGGCTGTTAACTCTCGAATCTCAAATTCTCCTCATTCGTATCTACTGTATAGAAGAGGTCCAATATCGCAGATTGTGCACCTGCAGCAGGGTTTTGCAGTTTTTTTGGCAGCGGAGCCCTTTCCGACTATGATGTAGCCTGGAGCATTACTAGTAGTAGGCTCCTCACCCCATCATCTCACTGTTCTGACCTTTAAAATATGCCTCGCCATCTGATTTCGCCTTCAAATGCGGCTAATGGAGCCAACCGCTCCTGTGCTCAGTGGGTACCAGAGAGCAGGCGGTACGGGAAGAGACAGACTAATTTCAACTGAAATATGGCATTATTTATTATCACAAAGTCAAAAGAGTTTTTTTTTTTTTTCGCTTCATTTTTTTGGAGATCGATAAGGGCGGACCGTGTCCTCAGCCGCGCATACAAAGTCAGAGCGGGACTCATGGTGACGCATCAGCGAGCGTGAGGTTCAAAGCCGGCCGGGACACTCAGGAAACGGAATGAGATGATGAATGGCACTAAAAACAAATCATACATCATAGATACTGCTCGGAGGAAGCCTGTGCTAGCACACACACACACACACACACAAAACACAAACGTGTCCTACTATGCTTGTAAGGACGTCTAATTATTAACGCCACGTCGACAGCTAAACCTCAACTAAGAAAAGTGATTATAAAAACCTCTTGTATATTCCAGTTCTTGCAGGGATTCGGTCCCCACCAGGATACAAAAAAACAGCCCACACACTGTTTGCCAAAATCATACGACTCAAATAAATGAACCTTTCATCGCATTTGCAGCGTTTGCACTGCGGCACCTTTTTATCTCCTGTGTGTGCCGCACAGCGTAGTCGGAACTGGTCAGTGAGGTGCACAAAGCGACTCTGCGGCTCTGAAGGGCGAACGTGACATCGCACGGTGTGAATCCGAGAAACCAACGTCGGTGTGATTCAAATGCAAAGCTTTTTCCTCGAACGATTTAAATACGGTGCATTGTTCAAACCACGTCAGGTGCTCGCTTGTGTTTAACTCGAAGGCGAAGTGTGTAGTGTGCACCTCTGGGTGACATCGCTGTGCCTTGAACGAGAGATTCAGCTTGAGATTGGTACAGTAGTAGCGCACCCTGAAACTAAACCATGCTCTTGGAGGAGAATAATCCGACTGTGATCGGGCAGTACCGCTCCGGCTTCTTGTAACAGGCCGAATTTTGATATGTCACAATTTTACCCAGCGTTGCAGCGCATTACGGGACGCTCTCTGACTTAAGGAACACTTAAGAGGTGTGCAATAGAGGCACTCTGCTGGAAATAGACTGTAACTTAAACCGCGCTTAAAGAGCGACGAAAAAGAGGATTAAGGGGAAGAAATAACATTAAGTTATGGCGTTATCGCATAAAGCAGCTATTATTATAAGAGCATGGTCGAGAAATTTAAGGCGTGGGTATGCCTGGAATCGAATTAGAGGACTAAACTTTAAAAGTTTTCTCATAAAAAAAACGCCCCCTGCAACCTGCTCCTACAAAACTCGGTAACACTCGTGTACCTGCACTACACCACGCTTACGCCAGAAATTGCAGCTGATTTATACAGCAACAGGGAAACAATAACGCTTTTCACGGCCGGCGGAAATCTTCACGGTTACTACTTCGGATCTGTTTACTAAACCACTCCGGGAAGTTTGAAAATGTATTTATTTATACGCCGCCTTCAATTTAGAACGGAGTCTTTCGTGGTCGCCGCTCCTCCTCTATGAAACAGGGCTCGTATAAACGCTCCGGAAAAAAAAAAACCCATACATTCAAAGTACAGCTCGGGTAAACTTTAAAGAGGGACGCGGGAACAAAACTGCGCTGTTTAAATGTATTATTAATCCTGTGGCACGATGCTGGATCGTAAAAAAAAGGCACATTTTTCAAACGCTGGTTTTATTGCTGTGGCGGTAAATATCATCAGCAGCTGTGGTTTATTGCATGGGAGAGAAAGTTATGCTTTTGGAAAGATATTAAAGAGTGAAAAAAATAAAAAGAGAGAGAGAGAAACATTTCATACTCAGGTGTGTGAGTGTGAGTGTATGTGTGTGTCGACATAAAGTAAGTGGCTTCCAGAGTAGATACGGATCCGGAAGAAAAACTGTGACTGTCCGTACTACGGCTGAATAGATAAATAATCGCTAGACCTGTATAGCACGATTATAGCACAATTTATTTCCTGTCACAAAGCTCACGAAGAACTCCAGAGTCTCTGAAGACGGAGACAGGAACGGGTTAATGAAGAGACGTGAGAGATAAAGTAGGGAAGAGTAAATAGAGAGTGTGTGTGCGCGAGGAAACTTTTTTCTGCTAGCATTTGGCGAAGACTGTAATTTGAGTCTGGCGGCCTTCTCCCATGTTGCGACTTGGATGGAGATTTTGTGCGCATCCAGCAGAACGCCACTGACAAGGCGCTTCATTATGTGCATCTCTGCAGCAAGGGGACCTCCTCGGCAAGAGCACCAGCCCGAGCCTCTCCAGAAGAGGTATGAAGCAGGACATTATGGCAGAAATAGCTAAGTGTGTGCGCGTGCGAGTGCGCGCACGTGGCTAACTGACCTCCACTGAATACACTCCATGCACATGTTGGAGAAGGACTGGAATGCTTTCCTTATCTCACTAAAGCCAGGAAAGATTCCAGGGTTTAAGGGGAAGAGGAGGAGGCTGCCGTGTTAAGTGGAACTCGGGCGCCTGTTGGCATTCACAGATTTCTCTATCAAGTTTAAGAGATTACTGCTTTAGCCAACATGCAACAGGCATGAGATACTCAAAACAGCAGGCTTTTGTTAGGGGGAAAAAAAATGCTACTTCATTTAGCATCCTGCCAAATCTTCCCATTATCTGGCAATGCACGTTGCCCACTGACTTGGCACGGACTGGACAGGTGCGAGAGGTCAGCCTTATGCAGCGAGAACTTAACCGAACAGAAAAGACAGCATGTTCCCTACAGGTAGGCCGGGTGCTGAACGTTCACGAGACTTTGCCTTGCAGTCACAGACGGGTATTAATGTGCGAGATGGGAAAGGAAAAAAAAACGGATTACCTTTCAATTAAAAGACTGAGTCATTCTCCACACCGAAAAACAAAAAAAACAAAAACAGAACTGGCTCACTACAAATAATGTTCAGCATCTTTAAAATAACTCAGACAGGAAACTAACCAGCTAATGGTGATGAGTGATTTATACAAGCAAAAACATCTATTATTATTTTATGATCACTCACTGACTCATTGTCTGTACCGCTTTATCCTGTATTCACTGTCGCGGAGGGGACTGGAGCCCATCCCAGGAGACGGGGTTATATCCTGGATGGGCACACACATACTGTACAGTATGCACACACTCCCACACTCATTCACACACAACAGGCAATTTGGGAACGCCAATTAACCTAATCTGCATGTCTTTGGACTGTGGGAGGAAACCCACCAAGCATGGGGAGAACATACAAAGCCAAGTGCAAGCAAACCCAAGGCGGAAATCGAACCCATACCCTAGAGGTGCAAGGCGACAGCACTAACCACTACATCACCATGCCACCTATTTTATGATACATCTAAAGAAAACAACATGTACATGTAGATACAGCGTAAGTGCTATTTGGATTATCGCTGACACCAGGAGCAGCCATGTTGACTTGAGGTCATTTGCTAAACTCTGTGGGTGATGAGACGGTCCTGAGTTCCCAAAGACAATGTCCGAGTTGAGAGGTTTCTACGCTAAGTGGTTCTCCTGTCCTGGACATTTTTTGCCTGCTCGATCACACGCACTTCAATTCAGAAAAGGCTATTAAAGGTCTGAGTCAGAGGTCATAAATTAGGACTTATGACCTTTAATCAAACGCGGAACAGAGATGTCAGGGAAGGTCTTCTTATATAATATGCACATTTAAGAATTTATTCAACAGTCCAGTCTCTGGTGCTATTTCAGTCTTTTTATGGTTAAGACAGTACATGTTTCTAGGTATCATTCACTTAGGAACCTAACATGAGTTGTGTTTACATGGACCATAAAACTGCACTAAAAATCAGAATAATAGCCCAATTGGAACAGAAATGCATCATGTAAACACCTCAGGTAGAGCAGCCTGACCCGATCCACCATGATGGGAATACATTTCCAAGGTGTAAAACCTTCATAATATGTTTAATAGTTAAATACTAACCATGTAAACACTTCATCTGATTGTTTCTCTCTTGCCGGAATGAACATATTTTTTCTGCACACGTTTGCTCCACATATGTTACGTGACATGTTCGAGAGGGAAATTCTGCTTCAAGTCCTGGACTGTGAATTCTTTAAGAGAAACTCTCTTTTGCACTCCTTCACTGGGTCTCTGACTGAGGAAGGGGCACTGACTGGCCTACATATCACACTTATTAAAGCATCTAACCAATCATAGATGAGACCGAACACACAAGGCTGGATTTACCGGAAAAGATGGGAAGCCTAATTTAGTCATTCTTTTGTTATATTTCCGGAAGATCAAACGCTTAATGCTACGTCGTGCATTTGCAAAAATAAATATATATACATATATATATATATATATTCTGGTGTTTTGAACATCGAAGATCAGCAACAATATAAACGTTTAAGTCAGAAGCTCTAATCGGAATGATTTCGATTGAACTGTAAAAAAAATAATAATAATACAGTGGTAACTCGGCATACAGTAGGAACGCCCCACCTTGAGAACTTTCACCTTAAAAACTACAATTTTGCTCAATTTTTCCATTTTCCAAAAATCTGTGAAAAGCCAAGCAAAGCCAGTTTTTTTTGTGGATCTTGTTTGCTTTTTTTTTTTTTTTTGCAAGATTCAGCGAGGACATAACACAATGGGTCCCAAGAACGTTATCAATGAGTGATCAGAAGAAAACTGAGCCACTTTTAGTTTTATTTTTAAAGCAGCCGGTACCAAGAGGAATCGTACAGTATATTAAAGTGAGGTTTATTGTATATTTCCTTCATATTTTACTTAATTTACATGCTTTTTCTAAATGCTTTGATTGTTTTTATATACAAAAACATGATTATAGTATTGGAAATTGATAATATTGGTCATATTTCTTGGGTGGCTGGAACAGATTATCTGCATTTAAATAAATACAATGGTCACCTTTGGCCTTCACGGCCCCTGGTCGGACGACAGAGGTTGAATGGATGGAATGTTAGTCTACTGTGTTTAATTTAATGAACTTAATGAACGTACGATCGCAAGTCCTTTTCCACTTGCCTGCTACAAGGAGGAAGACTTTTGTGCATATTATAATAAGAATCATGGGTCTCGTTGTGTGAACCCGTTATTAGTTTCTAAGACTGACATTTTACATGAGCATTGCTTTAACACATTTTTTTTTCAGACCCAATGTCGACCTATTAATAATACAAATACCGCTCAATAGTCATGAACATGAGTCAAATGTTTGTAAGATGCTATGATATCAAAGGCCTCAAGATTTATTTTTTTACCCCTGAAGAGTAAAAACAACTCGTGAGGATTTTTTTTTTTTACTGCTCCTTTAAACAAATTCTTTGTAACCTTGTTGAATAAACCTCATTGGTACTGAAGGCAAAGAGAGAGGCTTTGCATCAAGCCGTACAATATCCAACTACCAACTCACTGCACTCTTCAGACAGTTTTTTTTTCTTCTTCTTCTTCTTCTTTCTTTCCTTTGTGCAAAGTTGCCCGTGAAGCTACGTTATACAGTGATCAAAATTGTCAACTACATTTGCTCTTTTTCAAGTCTGCGATGTTGTCTTTTTAAAATGCTGCTGAAAAAGTCGGCAGAGACGAATAATCAGATCTTCCCCAGCACAGCCCTGTATGACGGCTCAGCAGGGGGCAGGTTTCAGAACAATTTTTGCACTAGGAAAGCTGGTAACTGGATTTGTTTTTCAAGACAAGAAATCTACTACAAAAAAAAAAAAAGATTCTTTTTTTACAAAATCTGCATGATAACACTAGCAAAAGAAACCCAATTTGCCACCACAGGGACACAGGTCTAGTGTCAAAAAACAGGACTTGATTGTGTACAAATGTGGCTGTTCTCAAGAGGACGATCCTCCGTTTTTCTCACAGGTACACCAAACTCACCAGAAAGCAACTCGACCTACGCACCTTCGCTGACCTTCACCAAAGGCCCCAATGTCATCCTTCCCACTAACAAGCTGGACAATATTTTGAAGAAACGTCGAGATGTACGACTTAAATGCTCATGAACATAATGTATAATTTTTTTAATTATTATATACACACACATATATATACACATACCAACCAATACCTGATTTTTATTTCTTTCTACACTGTAAAACAAAGCTGAAGGCGTCCAAAATATACAATAATTTCCTTTGAACAGTTGATATTGAGATGTATCTGCTACTTATGCTCTGTAAAACCTTCATAACGGCTCTAATCTGAGGTTAAGGCATGAAGATCAGCTGTTCTGGAACAGTTCTTGCAAGAATAGTATTATCAAGTGTGTTTGCAAAACCCATCAAGCACCACGAACAAGCACTCATTTCGGGTTCGGCCTTTGTAGTCTAAGCAGGCTTTTGAGACCACGTACTATTCGGGTCCCTGAAATGAGACACCACCCAGCCAGAGAAGCAGTGTGGAACGCAAGGGAGAGGATGAGTGCAAAAAGCAATGAAGTAAATGTCAATCAAACAGGTTAGGTCAGGTTAGCTCGACAGTGTGGCAGTTTTTTTAGGTCAGACCGAAAACAGCTGTGTAAGATAACGGATCCGACCAAAACCAGAACAAATGTTACAGTTCACTTATACCATCGTATTTACTGTGTTTATAGTCTTCATATTAGTGCTGAATTAACCTCGACATTTTATCGCTAATGAATCATATGACCAAGTTTGACCCTAATAGCTTCCCCTTAATAGGCGAGAGTGTGTGTGTGTGTGAAGGGGCACGGTGTCAAATTTACAAACACAAAATAAAATATGTTTTACGTGCACACACGTGGTCACAGTGTTAAAGTAGACAGTACACGCGTGTACGGATGTTGATTAGACCAGTAAGAGACGCGCACTAAGACCCAGCAGGGAAGACGATTACACACAATTCCGCAGCGCAAGAGAGAGAGAAAAAAAAAAAACTGGCTCAGTCGTGATCACGTGACGCTCGCCGTCAAAACAAGGAGCACATGTGTGATACATGATACTCGGTAATCGTAAACCAAGACTTGTTAGTTTTTTTCCAAGTCAAAATTTATTAATCTTTACATTAAAATCTTTGCTCGTCTTGCGGAACACTTGCAAACCGGATTGCGAGTAACGCAATGATCGTAAGTCACATATCCGATATAATATAAATAATTATTGATATTGACTCATATATTAAATATATATTCAGTATATCATGATTGAATATATCTTTTTTTGTTGTTGTTTCACCATATCGCCCAGCCCTGTCGAGAATCCGTTGCTTTTCTTTAACCTGAGATTGAGAGACTGATATCCTGGGTTTTTACAATGAAACCGTAGAAGAGACAATAAGCTCTTGTTTCCAAGCAGTTCTCAGAACAATCATTCACTGCACACCAGTGTTTTCTCTTTCCTATCGCACATGATTTACCTCATGAAGTCCTTGATAATTACCTGATGAGTTCATTCAGGTTTGCCAGAGTAGCAAAATTAGCAGAACGTGCAGAGCATAGCGTCTGGGACTGAGCCTTGCTGCTTTAATAGGGCACGTCACCCCGCTGTGGAAGCACGGGAAATGAGGGCTGAACCAGGTGGTGAGGCGGGAGGGTGGCGAGCAGAAGTCAGCAGTCCCGTTTCCTGCAGCCGCCGTGTTTGAATGCCTGTTAATTAGAGGTGTCCGGCCATCCATTCTGGTTGGCTCTGCCCTTCACTCGACCTTCTTGCTTCTCTGCCAGAACCTCCTACCGATCCTGCTAACTCAAATATGACTCCACTACCAGGTGTGGAAGAAGAAGAAGAAGAAGAGACTTCCAAGAGTTCCAAGAACACGAGGAATTACAAGCAAGCTCGGATCGGAACGTAGTTCCTTCGCGGTTGCGGTATTCCTTTGGCAGTTTTCCACTTAGTCCAAAGTCTGAAAGAACATCAGTCGAAGATCATGCCTCCACATTTTCCCTTTCTAAAAACACAACAATACCAGTGCTTAATTCAGCGAGCTGACAATGGTCGTATTTTAGAAGTGTTAGTCGGTGAATATAGGGCGCCAAGCCAAGCGTGATCCTCATGCCAAAAAAGCTTCCATATGGCAATCAAAACTCCTACGTAGCTAGGCAACAGAGATACAGTGTGAACAGGCCCCAGTGCCTGGCAGTTGTTGCTAGGGAACTGCTGGGAAGCGGGTGCACTCGCTGGCTCACACTCTAATAGTTCGGATTTGATGGAGGTGCACACATAAGGAGATGAGGGATGGTGAGCCTGAGCATGCCATGCATCAAATCCAACCAGGCTCTGGAGGGCCCGCTGGATAAGCTCTCCTAACAGCCCGAGAAAGGAGAAAAGGCAAGAGAAAGGGAGTAGGGAGAAAAGAAACATGCCCACGTCTCCTAGATAGAAGCGCATTTGCATATAAGTGGCATCTGAATAATTGAAAGGTGAGGGAGAGAAGTGGGGAGCTGGATGCCTGGCAGCGAAATCTATTAGCGGGAGCACTGAGGTACACACTGACATGGGGGTAGACAGGAGTGGACACAAAAAGGACAGCTAACAGACTCGACTGGTGGAGAGCCGTGGGGAAGGAGAGAGATTTTAAGGGGAGAGAGAGCGAGAGAGAGAGAGAGAATGCAAGGAGGGCACAAGTGGACTAATAGTGATGTGATGGGTTTTTAAAAGAGACTCTTTCCTACATATTATTAACCCCTAAAACCTCAATATTCAGTCAGTTCAATAAAATATAAAGGGAACAGCGTATAGGTAGAAACGTGATGGATCTACCCATGGATATGATTGTGGCTCGAGGGGCTCGAGTTCAACCCTGCTTCAAAAGTGCAAAGGCAGAGTGCAAACAGAAACATGGAGGACAAACCGTGGACAAAAATATCCCATTAGAACATCTGAACAATGGTATCAGCGCAGGTGTGATACATTTATCATCTTTACGTGGGGAAAAAAATCGAGAGAGGACGGCTCGCTCGCACTGCGCGACTGAGACTTGTTTGTGGATTGCACGTCCGAAGCCATGGTCACGTCTTCAAAGCGGAACACAGCAAACGTCCCCGGGCTGATATCGCAGGGAAAGGACAAAGGACGCGCCGCACATCTAGCACTCATTAGCAAGTCATCTGCTTCGGGCAGATAATTCTGTTTTAATGGAGATGAAGGCACGGGCCTGTCAAGAACCCAAAGATAGTAGCGGCATTAGCACGGAAATATCCGAGAACTTCATTTCATGTAATTTGGTAAAAAGGAAACTGAAAGAGAGCAACGTGTACTTTTGTGGAGCGCAGTTTTACGACGACCAGTGTCTTCTTGGAGGATATTATATCATTATATTTTTAACTTTAGTTTTTATTTCCTCTCTCTCTCTCTCTCTCTCTCTGTAGTACTTACCTGTTTCTAGATCAGCTTTCAATTTCAAAAACTTCCACTTTGGATCGGAAAAGCACTGAATGCCCCGAAACAAAGGAAGGTGAGGAGATGAAATTTTCAGTCTCAGCTAAAGTAGGAAGGATGACAGGAGATGCAAAACGCATGCAACATGCTAATAAGTAATTTAGCATAAGCATATTAAAATCTGACACTGCAACTAAGTTAAATAGTTTGGTAATTAGACTGACTTTAATATTGTTGTATATTTGGTACAAACTCATGACATAATTGTAATTTATTCGACACACCACAAAATGTGAAGAAGCTCAGAGGGGGAGTGAATACTTATGCAAGACACTATATATATAAGCATTTGGAACGTACATTTCGTATAATTACAGAGTAATTTGTCTTGCATGATGGCATTTGCTTAGAGATTTCTTTTTTAAAAAAATTTTTCCAAGTCTGTTTTTGGACTTGAACTTTGATGTCAAGATTTAAGTTAGATAACTGGCGAAAAAACCTTTAAAAAAAACCTTTTCAGAGAATGCCAGAGGTACGCGAGAGGAAGACAGAGTACTCGCTACTGACAGCGGCTGCAGAGATGACTAGAGAGATGTTCTTTGCAATGAGACAAACAGCAGGGTCGTGCCTACAGAATGAATATATTTAGCTTTGGGCAAAACTGTACAGCCCAGTTATAAAACTCTACGGGCTAAAGAGCGAGAGAGAGAGAGAGAGAAAGAGAGAGAGAGAGAGAGAGAAAGAGAGAGAGAGAGAGAGAGAGAGCGAGAGAGGAAGAAAAAAAAAGGAAAAGAAATGTAGAGGTCCTTTTGCTATACCAAGTTATCTACAGTATTGCTTTAGGGAACAGTTGTGCTACACAGTGCTGGCCCTCATTAAGATCATGGAACATGGAGAGGAAAAAGGGGGGAAGAAGCAGACTGAGACAGAAGAACGAAACAGCGAGCGGTAAATGAGGTTTTTAAGAAGAAAATTCCAAAAGAGAATATGAGAACGGCTTAGTGACAATCTGATGAAGTTCGTAACGATCTTTCACTTGTGGTGTGAATTTAAGTTCAGTTGTTTTTGATTTTTGTTTTTTTGTTTTTTTACAGGAGAAGACAAAAGCATTGGTCCGTAATGCTGGTTCTCAGTTTCAGGTTTATAAATTTTTACTAACCAACCATTAATTAATAAATAAAGAAAAAAAAAGAAAAAAAAAAACGCTAGTTGTCTAGACATCTTTACCATAGTTGCAGCAATAACAGATTCGGGACAGAACTACAGTACACTACAGATGTGTAGGCCTGCGCGAGTTACACAAGTGTTGACAACTTCTATAACACCATGAGAGCGAACTGCACGAACAGGAATCATGTGAGTTATCTCTCCAAGTTTAATCAGTAAACAACAGTAAGGTTAAGACGATGCACAGTGCATTTGTGTGCGTCTTGCTAACTATATTGGTCTGTCAGTCTGTCTGTCTTGCGCTTGCTAGTCAGCCAATTTGAGTGCTCTGTTCCATGAATTTGCACCTGATAAACGTAAGTGAAATACAACTATTTATTGTGCTTTCTAACCGTAAACAGGCAACACCAATTATAAACCGCAGGCCCGGAAAGATAACTGCATCAGGAGCACGTGTGTGTTTACGAGCGAACGAAACAATGCAGAAGCTTTGCAGCAGCAAACTCAGACAATACACGAGAGCGATGGCACTCCTCGCTTATACGGCCTCTTATAGCGCTTTTAGAACAAGAAACTGATTATCCAGTCTCTTAGGCATGGGTTAGTTACAATTCGGCACTAAAGCGAGATGGAAAGCGATGGTTTGCCACTAACTGCTAATTAAAGATTTAATATCAAATGTTAATTAACCGCAGGCATACAGTATGTCGATTCCTTTCTCGCTCACTCACTCATCTATACCGCTTATCCTGTACTGTACATGGTAGAGGGGGGCCTGGAGCCCATCCCAGGAGACTTGGGGCACGAGGCCAGGGTGCACACATACACACATTACAGGCAATTTGGAAATGCAAATTAGTCTAATCGACATGTCGTTGGACTCTGGGAGGAAACCGGAGCACCCAGAAGAAACCCATCAAGCACGGGGAGAACATGCAGAACACAGACCCAAAGCGGGAATCGAACCCGGAACCTGTGCTAACAAGCCACAGTGCTAACCTCTACGCCACCGTGCGCCGGATGCCAATCTCACAGTGAATAATGGCTAAATATTAGCAGTGTTATGTACAATTTACGGCGTAATGGGAGCACTGAGATTTCAGTAGAGCAAAATAATGAAGCTGTGTGAGATTTTAACTTACTATTTAAGGAGATTCCAGTCCTTAAAATGCACTTGTCTGATGACGATTCCGAAAATAAAGGCACAAAGCACAAAGTGTGGAAGCTTCTTACGAGTTGATGATAGATAAAGGACATGTGTGGAGGAGCAGAGATACACAGAGGCTTTTCTGCAACAAGTCTGGATCGTCCTCTCCGAGCTGGCATGCAAGCTGAGGATAGGGACCGGATGGGGATGTGCAACCCGCGGCTCTGAAGGCACTCTCACGCAGCCCTGGTCACGAAGGAATTCATTATTTCACAGTGAATGGGATTTTATGAATACATTGTTTTAAATGATAAAAATAAAATATATAATTAAGCGGGTGAGGAATTACTTCAGGAGCGAGCAGAAGTTATGCTCTAGACTTCATGCAGACGGATATGAAATTGTTTAAAAAAAGAAAGATAAAAAGCGCTGCACAATTGGCTTCATCGAGTGTGACATATTTTCAGACATTACCATCTGCCTACTTCCCCCCCCCCCCCACCACCCGACTAGTCAACTGCTCCCCAGAGTGGTGACTAATGAATGTATCATTTGACTAGTCTGTGCAAGCCCTACTTCATATATGTGTGAGTTTTTAGCTTGCTCTCTCTGTCACAGTAAGAAAAGAAAAAGAAAAGAAAAAGCAAAGGCGCAGCAGTTACATCATCCCATCAGGTTCCTGTCAGGCGCCTTTCCGAGGCTGAGCCTAAACAAACGGGGGTGGGGTGCGGTGGGGAGGTGTTGATGTTTGCACTTGCCCTTCACAGTTTTTCATCATACTTGGACAGAAAGGTAAAAAAGGTCGAACGTGAAGGATCGCAGCGTGGTAACATCATAGCGTGTGCGCTGTAGCGTCTCATAAGAGCATTCGGGTACCGTTTTGAATCCTACAGTAGTTCGAGCCAATTACTGGATTCAAATCGCATCAAAGATCTGAAACGTGGACTATTGAAAGTATCAATGAGACAAAGAAGGAAAATGGTCACTGCTGAACACGCATGGCTTTGCTAAGATTGAACCGCCAATCAAGCAATTCAACTCCCCCTTTTTTTTTTTTTTAACAGTGGAATATTAATTGTAATGACTTGCCGAGTCAAAGTGCACAAGGTGTTTCTGATTTTCAGCTCCATTGTCTTCCCCTACTCTTCGAGAGCGCTGATATGAATATACATGACAATGGTCCTCCTCTGAATCATAACAAGTCAGTTACTATGCCACTCCAGGAAGTCTTCCCGGGCACAGAGCTCCGACCTGATTTGCATACTATTTCCGCATTTAATTTTCCATAGAAGAGACAGGGGCTTGATGGGGCCTAATGCGGCGTCTGACACCTCCAAAGCCCTGTAATTATCCCCCTGACCTGCTCCTCAGCTAGATTCTTTCCAATTAATTGCTAACATAAATAGAGCTTCAGGTGGTCCTCGGGTCACGTGAAATGCCATGAATACACAAAGATTATTATACCAAAATTTTGTCTAACACAAGAACTCTGGGTATCAACATTAGCCGTGTTTTTCCTCTGTGAAAAGACGAGTTTCATAAGAACACACATACACGTGTACACACGCACATCCTTATTTTATTGCAGCTAATAAAAAAGCACTTGATCCAGCACACCCCAAGCATCAACAGGTAACGGATACGGAATTCAAATGAATGAAATATGTTTGTGAAATTCAAACTACTTTATCACATTTAACGCATATGAATGTACCATTTATTTTTTCGGTTAGCTGAGTTATTACAAAATAAAAAACCTTGAGATATCTTAGTAAGTGAAAATATCTTGAATCTAGTCACACTGATTTAAAATTCCTTAACATACGGTTTCAACTAACCAAATATACAATTATTTGTAGACAATTCTTTTACATTTTAAGTATAAATTTCGTGTTTTATTAGCAGATAATTTAGCTTCTTGCATGAAATTGACATTAAAACTACTGTAGCAAAAATGCATCAGAAATAAGCAAGGTCACAGATTAAGATGCTCCACCTCAAAAAAATTATTATACTGCAAAGAAAACCTATTTATAATGTTTTGAAATTAGTTTTATTGTAAACAAGCCTAATATAAGATCATGTTTTAACAAGCCAAATATAAGATTGTTCAGCTTATTTCTAGTCAAATGTTACTAAAATTGTGAGCAAAAATCTTGTTCTATTGGCAGAGAATTTTGCTACTTTTACAATAAATAAATTCCTAGAAACTAGCAAAATCATCTGCCAATAAATTATAGAACAATTCTTACTAAAAAGTTAAGCTTAATAATCCTATATTTTGTTTGATGTAATCTTATTAATCTTAAGTGTAGATAGATTTGACTATGTTCAAGATATTTTCACTTCGGAAAAAAAAAATTTGCAGTAAAATAGTCCAATCTTTCTGTATTTAATGTCTGTGTGGCGTTTACACTTGTAGTTACATCTGAGCTCTAACTCAACTTTATGATCCCAAAATGCAAGGATTTTTAAACCCAATCCAACAATCATTCTGTACAAATAATCTATGCAATAATAAAATGCAATACTAGCAGTGGGGGAAAAAAAGAAGACATTTAAGCCACACTTGAATCTTGAATCTCATCACACCTAGAAACTAAATGTTACTAAAATTACATGTGAAAAATCTCTTGTTCTATTGGCAGATAATGTTGCTTCTTTCAGGAAATAAATTCCTAAAAACAAGTTTTTTTCCCCCAATAGAACAGGGTGTTTTTAGCTTGTAATTTTAGTAACCTTTGACTAGAAATACAAATAATCTTGCTTTGACAGAATTATAGTTTGGTTTGACCAAATTCAAGAATATTTCACTTGCAAAGATGCTAAGATTAGTTTATTTTTTTATTTTTTTTATTTTTTTTGCACTACTTCATATTATTTCAAGCTGTGCAACAAATTTGTAAGCATGAGAGCAAAACCAAATCAATATATATTCATCCAGAAAATGTAACGCATTGTGCATTGTTGCAGGAATGTAGTGTTTTGCATTCTGCTTCCAGGCGAAAAAAAAGTGGGCTTTGGCCTAGTTGCTTTGCTGCTCATTTGGATAGTGACTCAGTGCACAAAGCCACAGTGCCATCTGTTCCCATCGATAGAGAGAAGCGAGTTAGCTTAGCCTCACGCTCTCCAAGCCTTTTTCCAGACTATGACTTATTGATCAAGCTAACCTTTACGCCTGTGGCCTTTCTGTCGAAGTCCCACACACCAGCAGTGCAGGTTAAATGACAGGTTGGAGAAGACAGACAGGCATCGCGCTGCAGGCCTGAGGCTTTTAGAGCCTACGTACATGCACACACAGACACACATGCACACACAGACCTTTCTGACATAACACATGAGTCATCTCTAATGCTGTCACCCCAGGACCGCCTTCTCGTTCTCCCATGTGATAAAGCTGTCATTTTATACTGAGGCGGTTTGATTCGTTATGGAGGAGTGTGACTGTGTTGTTATACAGTATTAGTGTGTGATTCTGAGAGTAAATCATTTCACTTTCAAATCAAAGATTTGTCTGGGGCTCTATGATGTAAACAAGGTTCGTGAAATATAACATAACTAGCCTGTGTAGCAATGCTTTTGATGTTGACCTTCTTTTGTATGGTTTTTCCCTGTTTGATATTTGCAAAACGTACGTGTTGCTTTCCTACTTTTCGCGCTATTCTTAAAGTTTGAATAATTTTGATCCATGCCCAACCTTGCTTGTGTTCTGACTCCTTTCACGAACTCTGACCAGATCGTTTTAGGTTTCCTTAATAAGCACACAGGTTCCAGCGTCAGTATTTTATTTATTTTTTTGCTCTGGTTCGGATAGAGCTAACACTGACAGGCCGATGCATACTAATTAACATGATGCATATTTAATAGCCCTTTGGTTGGCTGCCTACAAATAAGAGTGTTAAAATGTATAGTACCTATTACTAATTATATCTCTGTCTGATGTTCTGCACTGCAGCATCAAAATCCACAACACCTGCATTAATACTATAACTCATCTTCACCTCAAAATTAATAATAATAAATATATATATGTTTTTACATATTATGATAAACTAGTGAAGTCATAATAATACCAAGTAGTCATAACATTAAAAACAGAGATCGATTAAATGAATAAGATTGATTAGCTGGTTACAAAGGGCTGGGGATACATCAGGCAGCAAGCGAACAGTTCCTAATGATCATATGTTGAAGGCCAGCTGACTGGGTCAGAGCATCTCCAAAAGAGTGTTCCCAGTATGGCACTGGAAAGCTGTAATGCAGCGTAATGCTCAAACATTTCAAGGAGATGACTTGTCCTCCAAATTCCCCAGATCACAATCTGATTGAAAGTCTGCAGAATATCCCGGACAAGCAAGTTTGATCCACCTAAAAGAACTTTAAAGGATCCGATGACCCCTGGAGGGCGTCTTGCACCCATGGATGCTGTGTGTTTCATGTTCATGGTTGGAGCTTTTATGTTGATGTGTTTCCAAACTTTATTTCCCAGTATGCACTGCACGGTAGACGTGTCATTGTGGTCTCCTGAGTCTAGTTTCTGTTGATTAGCTTGGTTATAAATAGTCTTGTCCTTGGTTTAGTCTTGGTCTCGTCTCTGATGTTGTGTTCATTGTATCGCCTGATATTTGACCTATTGGTAGAATAGTAGTTCTACTGTTACATTTTTCTGATTAAGGTCTTCACACCTGCACTTATGCTGTGCCTGATTTCATCAGATCAATATCTGACACACACACACACACATATATATGTGTGTGTATATACACACATATATATGTGTGTGTACGGTATATATACAGTGTATATATTCTTCATCATCTTATAGTTCTAAAATCATGCACATAAGCTCTTGTCACCTTTAAAAGTAAAGCACTTAAGCATCATTAAATTCTTTACGGTCCTTTACAACTCAATATTTTTCTGTTGCTTTTGGGCCTGTTACCAGCTTCACATTTTTAAAAGAGGAAGAGGTTAAATGCCATTTATTCCTAACGTTGCAGCAGAAGTGCAGGCATTCAATTATGCAGCTAATGAACATGCTGTTTTTAATGGATTTGTTAACAGAATTGCTTTTAGCTCAGAGTAGTTTATTTAACACACACACACACACACACACACACACACACTATATGTAGAATACTTATTTATGAAAGGGAAATCATCATCTATTTTATTTTGAAAACCATAAAGTATGCTTTAACAGTGTTACTGTTATGACAAGAAATATGTCCGTCATAAAAAGCGTAAAAACACACAAAAACACACACACGTGCATGATGCATTACACCTACAGCAGATGAGATTGGTGAGATATCTTTTGAGAGTGGTCAGGCTTTCTAATGGCTGGGAGAAGGTTATCTCATTGTAGCTTATTCTGCAACGTGATTGCTTTTATTGAGCACGATTTTTCTTGGTAATGAGTCCTTAATGGGATCGCTGATAAGGTAAAGAGCAGCCATGTTCTCTGCACCGTGCAGCGTTTCTGTTGTGTCTGCAGAGCTACTGTCTCTTTAAATCACACGACGTCCCCAGTGACGGGGAGACGCACCGGATATCCGTGTCTTCACTGGTCATTAAAGAAGTCAAGCAAGGCTGTAAAGTACTGTTAGCGCTCGTCATAAAAATGCGCACACAGCACATTCACACCTGTATATAGTTCATTTCAGCACACAGATACCAAAGATATGACTGAGGTATCGTATTAAACTGAAAAGCACACCAGTGTCACACGTCAGGGAAGGAGAAAAGGCCTCGGCACAGCCACAGCCGGCCTATTACAGGAGACTAATGTCCTCCGATACTACTGGACACAAAGCAAAATGAATGTCAAAACCCATTTTAGGACACATTCGTCAGCACACACACACACACACACACACACACACACTCTCTCTCTCTCTCAATATCACACACTCAGAACACCTATTATACACCAACAACTGCTCCTTTCCTTTTGGTCACATAGCTGTAGTAATAAAACCTACTTGTATAAACTTATATTACAAGGTTACATACTGTACATGATATCATATCAACTCACGACACTTGATTCTTAATTGGTTAGAAGGTGGGTGTTGCCATACAGCAGCTCAGAAAGTCATTGCTGAAAGGCAAATCACAGGTTTATATCAAAGCACTCGCATTCTAATGCTTTATCACTTCTATTTATTCGAAAAAATAGATTGCTGGTTAAAAGAAAAATTGCACCGTTTTCTGTGACTGTGAACTTATAAAATAAATACCTTAATTAATAATAATAATAATAATAGTAATAATAATAATAATAATAAATTAAGTTCCAAACAACGATGAGCGGGCCCAAGCACCCTGAGCTCGGCACACTGGGCACGGCACACTGGGCACATGCATTTAAGGGGGACATACTGAGTGTTATGACACAATTTTAGAAAAGGGGAAATTTTATGTCTAGACCTCCAAACGGCCACAGATGCTTGAAAAAAACATCATGCTATGATGTCACTCAATGTGATGTCACTCAATATACAAAAAGTTAGTAAGCACTTTTTTCGGCATGGGTTTCGGCAAGGCATCGTCATGGCTGACCCGTTTAAGATATCAAAAATCACTCCGCAATTCTGCATCCTCATTGTATTGAGATCCGATAAGCCCGGTTTGTTGGCGATCGTATATATACCCTAGGAGGAGTACATCAAAATTCATTGGTCCTCTAAATGAGCTATGGAACAAAATCTGGACTCTCAGGCATCCTTAGGTCAGTAGATCAGTAGATTTCGACTAATTCTCATGCCTTTTTGAGCATGTTAAAACCCCCAAAAAGCCCAGGATGGTGGTGGGGGGGGGAAGAATCCTTTGAAGAACAAGAGCCCTCAGACACTATGACAGCATAGTGATGTGACAGCACACTATGACAGCACACTATGATGTCATAGTGCTTGGGCCCTAATAAACAGCTTAAGGATGTGTCTGTATAATTACCGTTTTTCCTAAAACTGCGCAATTCTTATACATACAAGGTTGCTTATCTATATCTATATATAGAATCATGACTGGCTCACTATTTCGGTACGTTCTCCGCCCCTCCCCTCCAAATAAATAAATAAATAAATATTTTGAGAAAAGCATCAGCTGATAATGATTTTATTATGGGATTATCGTGCTATCAGCACAGGTACTGCTAACACCGTATCCAATTTCACTGCCTCCTTTTCTCCGTATCTGATTTCTGCTCAGGCCTTGAAGTGTCAGCGTCTATCACGTCTCCATCTCCACCCAAATTCGCAATCATTAACTCGTCCTTGCAAAACTTGCTGCCTGGTCTCTGCAGGATTCGTGCAATCAAAAAGACCAAAATAAATAAATAAATAAATAAGTCAAAATTACATCCAGTTCATGTGCAGTAATATGCAACAAATATTGTGTGTTTTGCTTCTGAGTAACCTTGAAAACTAATGAAGCCTAGTTGCCTAGATTTATTAATTGTTTGTGATCTGGGATTTATTCTTCCCCTGCGTGTGGAGAGAGAAAACGCCTGGACTGATGGGATCTCACACGCCTGTCCTCATCAGCGCGAGGGGCCACCCAGCAGCTCTACCACTCATGACCGTCGCTCATTCTCCACTCCCGGTAAAGTGCACAAGGCAATCAATGCCTCTGTAGTGAAAGCAGGACCCTTTTCAGAGCCTCTTCACTCGCACATTATCTCTGTTTATTTTTCAGACTTTGCTGCTAGAGTGTTTTACATTTTGACAGATGAAATTATGACTATTATTAAAAATTATTCATATTCTTTAACATATGTTGAGCACATAATAAAATATGAGTTTACTTTTGTTGCTACATACTGTACACTGGCAAAACATCAGAAGTATTTTTAGTATAGTAAAAACAACCGTGATTAATAAGCGCCAAACCAACATCGATGATTTGCAGCACATTTTTCCTCACTGCCCAACTTCCAGAAGTCGTCTCAGTACAGCCCAAGAATAGCACCAACTCCGAGACTATAAATCTCTAGCCTTGCTATTCATTGCTCCACAATTCACTGCAAGAAAAATATGAGGTAAGCAGGAAAAAAAAATCCTTATTACGGAACATAACAATAGGCAAAAGAAAAGCTCCTAGAGGCACGTACGTCCAGGACCAGCGAGCACAAAGGCTCATGTATAATAATTATCACGCTAGTCTGCCGATTATATTTTTCAATTGAAGTACAAAATAGGCTAAAACAGGGTTTGTCGTAATGGTGATTCCATTAAATTTTAAATGAATTCTTTGTGAAAGGACACGGCACTGGTATTTAAAAAAAAAAAAAAAAAAAGCTTATCTACAAATGAAGTCTAGCTGATTGGTTTTCTATTTTGAATCTACTCCCTGTAGGAGTCCTGGCTATCATGATGGTTTGGGTCAAAATAATAATAATAAAAAATAAAAAGTTCTACACAGCTGAAAGATAACCAAATGCATCTCCTCCTCTCAAAGATAGCGTACGCCAAAGCTGGAAAAAAATAAAATAAAAGTCAAGTCTAGGATCAAAGATGGTTCTCTTTTTCACGCCAAACTTCCATACTGTAAGCTAGTTCTCTCAGAATGACGATAAAGTCGCAGCCTCTTCGGTCCATCCGTCTGCGCTTCGCTTTTTCAGGCGTTCAGGCTTTCTTGGGACTTGCAAAAAGAAAGAAGTGAAGACAAGAATGAAGAGAAAAACATCACGAGGCAGAGTGAAAAAGATGATTTATCTTTTTAGCCGGAGATGCAAACATTGGGATGAGCCAACGAGGTTTCAGTAGGGCCTGAACAAAAAAAAAAAAAACCTGCAGCACCGAGGGGTAATTTATGGGTTCGGTTATGGACGTGTCAATGAACGTGTCCGGGTGGAAAATTTCAATCTCTGATGTATATAGGCCAATGCTCCTCTCCCTGATCCGTGTCTTCTATACAGTTCTTCCCCTTTAGATTCAGGCTCTGAAGGCCCCGGCAGCATCTGTCACTGAGTGCAGAATGGTGAGAAGATTAACACACAGGAGGGAAGTCAGTTAAATATCTGGAAATGAGAAAGAGGAAAGGGAGAGGGCTTCTGAAAGGCCAGAGTAAGTTAAAGCCACGTACACACTTCTGATTTCTTGCAGCATTCGATAATGAACAGTAGTTTGTAGAGATGAGTTGATTCGATTTTTGATTTTATTGAACTCATCAGAGTTTAATTATAGAGTTTAAAAACTACTAAGACTGTTTAGTTCATTTGAAATGTCTTCTCCACACTCCAGTCCAATAGGTGGCAGTAATGCACAAACTACCCATGAGCATATTTAGCGAGTACTGTGCAGGAGATGGGAGCGGTTTGTACTTTATGTAAAAGCTCTGGTTTATTTCAGAATCATAAATCCTTGCGTGTTTAGCTAAATAACTTTAAGTGTGAATCGATTCTGAATCGAAAACTGACCCAACGATTTCAACGGATCTAATTCACCAACAAAAGCCTGATTAAACTGCATAATCGATTTTAATCGCAGAGCTCTAGTCATTTGACATCTTTTGTCCACGCTCCCGGCCACTGGAGTCTGGCTTCAGACGCTTAAAGGCTGCCGTCTGATTAGTGTAACTTTTAATTACTGGTGTAAGGAAAATGTTTACGGACTTGTAATGAGTAAAGAAGATCTTGCATTCTTGCTGACCAGGGTATAAGGTCTGTCGTTGGAGCCGGTAAACGGTAATTCCTGGTAATTTGTGTTTACACATGATACAGTACTGTACGCATAGGATTCTGTAGTCACGTCTGGCCTGCGCGACCAGGTTGTGACCTGTTAGAGAGACGGTGCTTGGAAGTATTAAACGAAAATCAAAAAATATATTTCATTTGCTGTAAAAAAGTTTTTGGAGCGGGCCTAGTCAGCATCCAGACTTAATTCCGATTGATATGCTGTGGCATAACCTTCGACGGGCTTGATGCTTGATGCTTTAATGCTCGAAAACCCTCTAATGTGGCTGAATTTAAACAGTTTTGTTGGTTGGCTGAACTCACGCAAGTGGAAGTTTGAAAAGATTCATTTATAAATGTAATCGTCATTTAAAATCTGAATTGTGTATTTAATCTTTGTTTAACATTAAAATTTGTTTGATAAAATAAAAGAATCAGGAAGGGGCAAATACTTTTCCACAGCACTGTATGAGTGCTTGCTGCACAAAAGGAAGACCTAAGAAACGACTTCAACTACTGTATATGAGGAATTCCAATAGTGCTATAAGAGCAAGGCAGTAACCTCATGCTAAAGACTTTCCGAGTACATAAACACGACCGATCAATGAAAATCATTATTATTTTCAAGCCTGCTACTGCAACTACTACTACTACAGGTTTTAACACACTTGGGACACAAACAGGAACTCAGTATAGGCTTTGAGAGTACTTGAAATTGACCACTGAGATAATTTAAGTTTGTCTTATTACCAAGGGACTCGTCAAGCGATGCAGGGTTCGAATCCGGATGGAAATATAAGTCACTGGGAAATAATCTCACCCTAACCCCCGGTCTTAAACGTTAGCCTATAAGAGAAATAAAAGGCGCTCGGAGAAACACGCCATTACACCGCATTTAATTCACAGCAACGGTTTAAATCCATCTGATGCGAGTTTAATAAGCAAATAATGCGGCACTAGCAGGCGCAAATGTGAAGGAGTTGTTAAAGCAGCCAGTGTTTAATAGCTCTTGTCCTTCACTTAATAGCGGGAGAGGACAAAGAGAGAAATGAGAGTAAAGACAAAGAACTGGCTAAGGACATGGAGAGCACAGAAGGAAAGGAGTGTTGGAGTATAAAGAGAACAGAAAGGTGAAAAAGTAAAGAGGACGATTTACCACCAACCCGTCTTGGGCTTGTGTGCCAAACCAAAAAAAAAATGCAGAATAAGAAAAATCTTGATTATTAATCATAAATGCTGCAAAATCCAAAATTTGTTAGAGAGAGAGAGAGAGAGATGGAAAGAGAAACAGAGAGACAGAGTGAGAGAGAGAAAGAGAGGGAGAGAATGAGAGAGAGAGAGAGAAACAGAGAGAGTGAGAGAGAGAGAGACAGAGAAAGAATGAGAGAGTGAGAGAGAGAGAGAGAGATGGAAAGAGAAACAGAGAGACAGAGTGAGAGAGAGAAAGAGAGGGAGAGAAAGAGAATGAGAGAGAGAGAAACAGAGAGAGTGAGAGAGAGAGACAGAGAAAGAATGAGAGAGTGAGAGAGAGAGAGAGAGAGATGGAAAGAGAAACAGAGACAGAGTGAGAGAGAGAAAGAGAGGGAGAGAAACAGAGAGAGCGAGAGAGAGAGAGACAGAGAAAGAATGAGAGAGTGAGAGAGAGAGAGAGAGATGGAAAGAGAAACAGAGAGACAGAG
>JAOVVA010000041.1:4629958-4639978 GCA_028565275.1 Leiocassis micropogon
GATTAGCATAACTACAACTTCTGGAAGTTCCTTTAAGATAAAGGAAGAAATAAAAAAGAAAGAAAGAAAGAAAGAAAATAAGTAAGTAAATAAATAAGAAAGAAAATAAGAAAGAATAAAAAAGTAAATAAAGTAAATAAGTTAGACAAAAAGAAAATAAGTAAATAAGTAAGAAAGAAACAAACAAACAAAGAATGAAAGAAACAAAAAAGTGAGAAAAAAAGAAATAAAAGAAGAAAGAAAGAATGTAAAAAGTAAGAAGGAAAGAAAGAAAGAAAAAAATATAAGTAAGGAAAAAATAAGTAAATAAGTTAGAAAGAAATAAAGAAAATAAAGAAAACTAAGTAAAAAAAGAAAGAAAGAAAGAAAAAAATACATAAGTAATAAAGACAACAAGTAAGAAGGAAAGAAAGTAAAAAGTAAGAAAAAAGAAAATTATTAAGACAAAGTAGCAAGTAAGTAATTAAGAAAGAAAGAAAATAAGTAAGTAAATAAATAAGAAAGAAAAGAAGAAAGAATAAAAAAGTAAATAAAGTAAATAAGTTAGAAAAAAAGAAAATAAGTAAATAAGTAAGAAACAAACAAACAAACAAAGAATGAAAGAAACAAAAAAGTAAGAAAGAATGACAACAAGTAAGAAAAAAAGAAATAAAATAAGAAAGAAAGAATGTAAAAAGTAAGAAGGAAAGAAAGAAAGAAAAAAATATAAGTAAGGAAAAAAGAAAAAATAAGTAAATAAGTTAGAAAGAAATAAAGAAAATAAAGAAAACTAAGTAAAAAAGAAAGAAATAAAGGAAAAAATACATAAGTAATAAAGACAACAAGTAAGAAGGAAAGAAAGTAAAAAGTAAGAAAAAAGAATACTATTAAGACAAAGTAGCAAGTAAGTAATTAAGAAAGAAAGAAAATAAGTAAGACAAAAAGAAAGAAAGAAGCAAATATGTATGTATCTATCTATCTATCTATCCATCTATCTTCTTATTTAAATATCTATCTTATGGGTGCTCTGGTTCTCGGGTTCTTCCTACACACAGAAACAGTAATGTATTATGACTAGGGCACTGAAGTATAAAGCTGTGATTTGTGTTACAAGCACAAACTGTCAGATCCACTGTTATATGAAATGAATCAACACCTCCTGTGGAACCAGATTCAAGAACGCAACAATGTTGGGGTAAAATAATAATAATAGATAATATTAGATAATAATAATAAAAAGGAAGCAACGTAAATATTGTCTACATTTTAAATACTGCATAAATATTAATCACCGATTCTACATGCTACTGTATGTCCAACTATCTATGTCCAAATAAATAAAGCGAATGATGCATATAACAGTAGAGTAAAAAATAAAACAAAGTTCTTTAAAGCGCCTCCTTTGGTGCCGCCTGGGATTGTGTACAATCTCATTTACATTGTTCTCATGCACGGTTAAACAATGAATGAACTGTACTCCCATCTGTACTCTTTAACCGAGCGACTAAACTAACGCTGGAACAAATCAGACAAAAGATGATCCCTAAAAGGTGCTGCTGATGGCACACGAGTCACACATGAGTACGACGTTAGAAAAGACTCAGAAAGAAAAGAACTGCCAAGAAAAGCTACTGTCATCGTCTATTCTGCAACAGGTCATAAGGCATTACACCGTGTACCTTGAAATTCTGGTCACTCATTCACACAGATCTGTGCTAGATATCTGAAGCTTGTTAAGATAGCATTTTGGCTCCCATCCAGAGCGGGGAACGACTCCTACAAAGGTAAAATACGTGAAGACATTCATTACCTAGCCCTTCACCGAACACTCTGTGACAGATAGGCTTTCAAATCATACCTCAGCCATGTATTATATATCTATACATCTTTATCTACAGCATAGCTATAGTTAAAGCAAACACACATTTCTCACCAAGGTTATTTAGTCTGGAAAGCTTGTGTTTTTCTTATATTTATTAAACTGATTAAAATTATTTTGATTGGAAAGCCTTTATAGTTACATAGGAATGCAATTTTTAAGATCCGTTTTAGAATAATAGATCTTAATCTCAGTTAATAGCAATATAATGAGTTTTATTTGGAAAGGGAAGCCAAAATGTGTAAATATGTTTTTGTAAGAACAATCATAACACTTTGAAATTAAAATCAGAAATTGCTGGTCAGTCCGAGCCAAACCTAACAATTGTTTAATATCCGGAGGAAAAAACAAAGTATGGATAGATGGATGGATGGATGGATGGATGGATGGATGGATGGATTCGAAATTAAAATGGATGGATGGATTTGAAATTAAAATGGATGGATGGGTGAATTCAGAATGCTTGTGCAACGATGGATGGGTGGCTGGATAAATTAAACATTTACATGAATTAATGGATGGATAGATGGATAAGTTCAAAATGTACTTTGATAGATGGGCGAATTCAGAATGTATGTACATGATTAAGGGATAGATAGATCGATTCAGAATTCAGAATGCATGTGGAATAATTAAAGGATGGATGAATAGATGAATACAAAATTCACATTAATGGATGGGTGACTTCAGAATGCGTGAACATTCATTCATGTTAGAAGATTGATGCATGAATGGATGGAGGATGGATGGATTAATGGATGGATGGATGGATTCAAAATTTACTGTATGCACAATGATGAATGAATGGATATAATAATACATGTACATTGGTAGACAATGAACAAACAGATGGATGAATGGGTTCAGATGTTACATTGGATGGAAGATTTAGGATGCATTCAGAATACATGTACTGTACATAAATGGATTCATGAGTGGATTAAATGATAGAAGGATGGATAGATGGATAGATTAATGAATGGATTCAAAATGGATAGATGGATGATAGATATAATAATGCATGGACATTGGCAGATGATGGATGAATGGATGGATGGACGTATGGATAGATGGTTAAATGGGTGGATGGGTTCAGAAGTTACATTGAATAGAAGATTTAGGATGCATTCAAACTGCACGTAAATAATAATACTGGATGGATTTAAAATGTATGCAAATTATGAATGGATGGTGGATGGATAGATGGATATAATAATGCATGGACATTGGCAGACGATGGATGGATGAATGGATGGATGTGTTCAGAATAGAAGATTCAGAATCAATCTTTCTCTGAATGCAACAATTCTCTGATTAATGAACGGTTTAATGGATAGAAGGATGGATGGATTGATGGATTCAGAACTCAACATATAGATACAGTATATGGATTCAATATATAATAATTGATGGATAATGGATAGATGTATGGATAGCTTCAGAAGGCATGGACTGCCAGAAAAACTGACACACTCATCCTCACTGATGACGTTGCTGCAAACTGTTGTTGTTGTTGGTCTTTCGGCTGTTCCCGGAAAGGGGTCGCCACAGCGGACCATCTGATCTGCACACAAGCTTGGCACAGGTTTTTACGCCAGATGCCCTTCCCAACGAAACCCTCACATTTTATCTGGGCTTGGAACCAGCACTGCATCCAGTGGCTAGGGTTTGGGCATTGGCTGGGAATCGTACCCAGGCCTTCTGCATGGCAGGTGAGAAACCTACCACTGAGCCACCAATGCCTCTTCACGTGGCTACAAACTGTATAAGCATGAAATAAATTCAAGTGAACAAAAGCATTTTGACTGCTCTGAGTCAAATACATGCCTCAAATTACACTAAAAAGCAGACTGATGACCCAAAGCATCATGCTTAAGTATTCAGAGGACAGAGCTGAAATGCCAATCAGTGTTAAACTACAAATAGTCACCACGCTGAAAATTCCACATGCCTTTGTAATAAACGAAAGAGTTTAAAGATCTAACATTTCTAACTGGAAAGAATAAAACACTGCCAGTTAATTAGCCAATGTTATGCTATCCGTTGCTTGGTAATTTAGATCATTTTACTTGTTTCACATGTGTTGGAAGGTCTTTGAACGCTATTTGGCACAAATGTATAAATGGCAAGATGTTGCTGATTTCCTCCTGTAGAACAACATGCCTAAGGATCGTGTGTTTAGTTTGTGTGGTAATTGTAATCGAGTGTACTTTATGCATTTATTAAATACTAAGCATTTAAAAACTCAAGCAAATCAAAGACACTACACACCATGTAGTCCAGAATGAAAGAATAAAACACGAGAAAGTAGGAGGAACTGAATATTATATCATTTTATGTTTATGGGTCACGCACTCCTGGAAGCTCTTAACTGCCGAGAAACCAGAACCAACTGCTTGACATGGCATTTAGGGCAAATTAAATAATAAAAAAGGGTTATGATGGCTATGTAGCTCACCCAATAAGGATGTACATGTGCTGAATTTAAAGCTGACATTCTGCACTTTAATCTCAAAACTTTCACCATTCGTTTCCACAGTGAAGCTTTTATATCCGGTATTGTGTAGGTTCCCCTTGTGCCAAAGGGACAGCTCTGGCTCCATAACAACACATAATGCCTGTAATGCGGGGTGAGGCCTCCATGGATCATGGACTTTATCGGACTTCATTGTCGGGCACATTCCATGGGTGCTCGGTCGGACTGAGATCTGGGGAATTTGGAGAATCCTGAACTCCTTGCCTGCTCAGCTCCATACACGGCAGGCTGTGGTGCACTGGGTGTTCGGATACTTTTCTACCATGATCACCATGATTTGTGCAGCTTTGGCTCTCCTGTGAGCTCTGACCAGATGGGCCTTTGGTCTCCACAGGCATAGAGATTAGCCTTGGGTGCCCATGATCCTGTCAGCAGTCTACTGGAATTTAATAAATAATCGATGTTGTTCAATTCACCTGGTGGGGCAGTAAGATTGCTCTTCTCATCTTTTACTTTGGGAATATTAAGACCACATTCAACACAAGTCATGCCATTTCCTTTTTAACAATATTCCACCTTCCTCGATCTTTTGAGCTCAATAACTTTGTTGGATTTGGTTAAAAAAAAAAAAATTAACCAAAGACAGAAAGAAAAAAAAAACAAACACTTCCTTATAAGTCCCTGATAGTGGTCCAGATTATTGAAACTTTGTGTATTTATTTATTTATTTAAATGCATTTCAATTTATTTTAATTAAAACATTATTTTATTATTTTATTTGCCAGCATAAAATTACAGCATATTGTCTGTCTACAAATACTTCTGAAGTATCTGCCAAGAAATGAATAAGGGCATTTGAATCATTTCAGTGCTCCAAATGATTCATAATGCTTCAAGAAAGTAATTTTGCTGCTTTATGGATATTAAAATGACTCAGTGATGCTGAGTGAGTCCAGGACACTAAAATGGTTCGATGACACTGAAACGACCGAGACAATAAAATGTAAAAGTTTTGACTAATCACAAGAGACAATGAAATGATTCAGCAACATTAAATGATTCCGTTACACTTAATGATTTAAATACAGTAACACTAACCGATGACACTAGTGACAGTGACACTAACCGATTCAGTTACACGAAAATACAGTCATTCCGGATGCTTAAATGATTCAGGGATGCTAAAGCGATTTGGTGACAATAAAATGATTCAGTGGCGTACAAAAATTCAGAGACATGCTCAAATCATTTGGAGATGCAAAAATTGATCCAAACAATTCAGTGCCAATGAAAAGAGTCAAAAATACTAAAATGATTCTGTAACACATAAATGATTCAGTGACACTAAAATGATTAAGAGACACTTAATGGATACAGTTGCACTAAACAAATCAGTGAAATGCTGATACAATGTTGATACAATACGGCGTCACGGCTCTCAGTCACACATACACTCGTGTACAACTGATTAGGTAACACTTGGGGTGGGGTCAGACCTCCTACTGGCTGTTTTGGCTTATTTTAGGGTTGTGGTTCTCTTTTCTTTGCTGTAAAAACAGTAATGCCATGTGGAATTGCACAACTGTCAGACCAGACCACAATATTTTAAATGACTGCTTCTAGCCAAAGTTACAATTAAGGTTTAGGGGTCAAAGTTCCTGCAGTTTTTTTTTCTTTTTTCCCCTTCCCTCATGAGGACAGGTTCTCAGAGTATCGCCTTGTTCCTCATGCTTTCTTTTCTAGGATTGTTAATACAGCCTTGACAAAGTCACCCTTGGAGAGGTCATGGCTTTCAAAAAGGACTGACTAGCACAAATACGGCATTTAGAGATAACTGTAGAAAGAAAGGTTCTACCTGATAAATTTCGACCCTGCTGCAACGAGTGATAAATGCTCATTCTTTTTGTAGGCCAGCGAGATAGAGGTCTTATTCCAGACTTGTTATCACTTCGAATAATCCCTAAAAGTCTGCTATCAAACGTTCTGGAATGTTAACTGGTTACTGATGGGTTGTTAACAGTAAACATCTGTTTAAACAATTAATATGGTGCTGTAAAAATATACCAGTCCAGACTTACTTTCCTAAAGAGAAGGAGAAGACATCTCAAAAGCCACGCACTAAACTACGGCTAGACGAGCCTCGGGGAAAGAAAAGGGAGGGGAGGGGTTACTCATCTATCTTGGGCACATTTCATCACAGACTGAGAGAGAGAGAGAGAGACAGAGCGAGATAAAAACCCATCATGAGCCTTAGACAAAAATAACAATGGGAACCAGATGAGAAAAGCTCCACCAGGGGAAAAAACATGTCCCTGAAATTCCTAACTTCCCACAAAACATCTAAACTAGTGACGATGTGGCTTCCCAGGAGCCGAGAGGAATATTTGTGGTTGATTATTTTGGCATGACATGACAACAAGTGAACTGTTAGGCTTTTAGCCGTTTTTTTTTTCCCTTTCTTTTTTTTTTTAATTGTTGGTTTTCTCCTTACTGGAGTCATGTGCAGGACAAAGGCAGGGAGTTCAGTGCAGAAACAAGAGACTCAGGTTTCACGTGAACCTGGCGGAGGAGATAGTCGAACACCTATTGGCAGATGGGATAAGCGTGCAAGAGTTTCTTTTAAAGCTCTGCAGGATTCTTCCTGTTCCTCTCCCAATATTCCACTCAGGAAGGAAGAAGAAAAAAAAAAAAAACCCAGAAGATTATTGCTCTTTCTCCTCTCGCCGCCTCGCTAAACCCTCACACAGGCTCAGATTTAATATTGTTAAACTTTTCTTCTATATCCCCCCTCCCGTCCTTTATTTTTTCATTCCATCTTCTTCGTCTTCTTTTTTTTTTTTTGCTCTTTCCCGGTAGAACTAGTTGTCATAAAGTGCCAGCGAATCCCTATGTGGCAGAGCAGTGCGGTGAGATGAAGAATGAAGCAATCATATTTCCTGATTAAAACTCTAATGGATTCTACTCAGTGAGGCCGGCTACTGGGTTTATTAATGCGTGGCAGGTATGATCATCCTATTAGCAGCTGCGAGAGAAATGGCTCGCGTTCAGGTGCCGTAATAACCTCCGCTCTACCCTCACGGAGAACGCTCAGCAACAGGCGAACTTAACAAACACAAATAAATGCCACAGACCTACAGTACATGAGCGGCTCGATTGTGGTACAAAAGAAATACAAAAACTTTACTGTTTCCCCTTCCTGTTCCATCCCTTTCCTTTTTCCTCTCTTTCTCTGTTCTTTTCTCCGTCACCCCTGGTGGTAGCAGAACAGACAGACCTCCTGTCAGGCGCTCAGGCTCAATGGCCACACCAACCCCGGCACGCCTAATTGGGAAAAAAAATATCAGAGCTAGCACTTCCTTTGCTCTTCCCATCTGCTGGGTTTGGCTTGAACTTCTCAAGCGGGCACGTGGATATGCCGAAGCGAGCACTAGAAAGATATTTAATGCCATGCCAGTCATGTCCTTCACAGAAATCACAAGCTAGAGCTTGGCTAAGCCGGCCTCTAGAGGATAATTAGTGTTATTTTCATCAATCATATAATGTATACACCATTAGTACAGTGATTTCAGTATTTCTCTATGTTTCAAGTTTAAATTCAAGTCGTAAAACTCAAATGGCAATCACTTTAATCCCTTTTCTATCCGCGAAGGCCCCTCTAAATCCACTGACCTAAATAGCAGCAAATTAAGAGATCTAAATAAATATAAACAGGGGAATTATGGGAGAAAAGCACTGGTACTTCCATCCACTCATGCACGCGCCAATGCCAGAAGGAGTTTAGGAAATTTAAGACGAGGAAGGTTTATGGAAAGACATTTCAGGGACAACACCGCCACGCGGTACTCATTAGAAAACCACAGTCAGCTTATACTGTACATTTTACAAATATAACATGAGTTACAACAGACTGAGGGTGAGATGTAGATACTGTACATAATAAAGTGTGATATTTACTAAGCAGCTGTAGCAGGACATGAACTGCACCACCTGTTACAGTATGTGTAGCTCTGCATGGTGGTGGTGTGATTTGTGGTTTATACTGTGAAAGTAGTTAAGTGAGAGAGGTTTGGGACTAAAGATGAAATGCTGAAGTTCTATTCAGAACCGGTACACCGTATGGAAAACACTGAATGTGTGACTTGAAAGGCAGGTGTATACATGATGAGCTTCCTCACAACTGAATGTGACTCAGCTTCTACGTGAACTGACCTGCTCCCGATCTGTACTCATCTTTAATTAAAGGAATTGTCATTTTCTTTATCCTTCCAATGAATCCAATGACCGCTGTTGGTGTCCTTGATAGTGATCTCTCTCTTTCTATACATACTGTATACAATAGGATAAAATCTGTCCAATTTCATTTATAAACCTCATACAGTATATAGACCTA
Organism: Leiocassis micropogon; assembly: GCA_028565275.1. Lineage (NCBI taxonomy): Eukaryota > Metazoa > Chordata > Actinopteri > Siluriformes > Bagridae > Leiocassis > Leiocassis micropogon. Next base: position 4,638,683 of record JAOVVA010000041.1, read on the forward strand.
ACATTTAGGATTACTAGCAATGTCCTGTGTAATGTGTTAAATTTCTTGGTTAAATTGGACTAAAGGTGATATACGCCTTCATGGTGTGTCATGATGAAAGCAGCAAACAAAAGCTCTGAATATTCCCTGAATAGCTCTTTCACCGAGGCCCTAAAACGGTCTCGTATTATAACACGCCGTGTACCCGGCACATGCTGCTAATTTACACCTGCCTCCGCGAAAGGGATGAAACCCCTGCACAAAAGCGTCTGTCGCTAATTGCACAAAGTTTCACTACAACGAACGGAGTACGTAATCAGCCTCGACGACTCGGTCATGCATATGCATGGGGCTTTAAACCGGACTTTTACGCTTGTACACTTTTGTGTTCATGGGATAATTAAGGTTTCATAGCCTTATAAAAGTCCTCTGCTTTGAAAACACTGTGTGTGTCATTGTTGGGTACTACATAAAACCTTTCCCTTTTCCTCTGGAGCGACAACCAGAGAAGACTTTAAGTTTCCTGCTTAATGCACACAAGGTTTTCAGTACATTATCTGGCCTAATTATGCCTAAAAACAGGCTCAATACATCAGGCCCAGAGTGACAGAACAATAGGTGACGGCTGTCATAGACAGAACTTACCTGTGTGATGGGAAATGAAGAACCACGGATCAGCCAGACAGCGCCAGCAAATGAGGAGGGGGAAAAAAAAGAGAGAGAGAGAGAGACAGAGAAGAAAGCATTAGGAATTAATGAATAAACTTTATAATATGAGAGATTTAAAAGTTGCTAAAATAGCACGAATAAAATTGCGACTCCAAAATCAGGGCATCATTCTGGCATAATTCGCCATCCCTAACCGTTAACAACAGATGCACCAGGCTTGAGAAACACAACCCCTCCCTCAAAAAAAACCTGGGAGACCATCTGACAAAAGCGCAAATTCTGTCTATAGCAATCCAAACTGCCAATAACAATAGGCAAGATAATACACCAGATAATAAACCGTTTTGCTTTCGGTTTTCTAACAGTTGGTCACGTTTTTTTTCCCCCTTTCTTTTTCTTGCTTGTGTGTTTTTTTTTCCTTTAACAGAGACGCTTTAATATACTCAAGCTCAAATGCTGATATATGCATTACGTAATACTGTATGAAACACTGTATTTAAAACATGTGATTGAACAAAGTTTAGTCTTAATGCACAGGATGGAGAAAGGAGATTAAATAAATATAGGATAGAAGAATACAGTGGTGTGAAAAACTATTTGCCCCCTTCCTGATTTCTTATTCTTTTGCATGTTTGTCACACAAAATGT
>JAOVVA010000041.1:4654558-4669709 GCA_028565275.1 Leiocassis micropogon
TGATGGTAGTATTGGTGGTAATGATGGTAGTATTGGTGGTGGTAGTGATGCTTGTAGGATAGGTGGTGATGGTGGTATTGATGGTAGTATTGGTAGTGGTGGTGATAATGGTAGTAATATAGGTGGTGGTGATGGTGATGATAATGGTAGTAATATAGGTGGTGGTGATGGTGATGATAATGGTAGTAATATAGGTGGTGGTGATGATGGTAGTATTGGTGGTCATGGTGATAATGATGGTAGTATTGGTGGTAATGATGGTAGTATTGGTGGTGGTAGTGATGCTTGTAGGATAGGTGGTGATGGTGGTAATGATGGTAGTATTGGTGGTGGTGGTGGTGATAATGGTAGTAATATAGGTGGTGGTGATGATGGTAGTATTTGTGGTGGTGATGATGGTAGTATTGGTGGTCATGGTGGTGATGATGGTAATATATGTGGTGGTAATGATGGTAGTATTGGTGGTGATGGTGATGATAATAACTGTAGTATAGGTGATGTTGGTAATAATGATGGTAGTGTTGGGCCGGCAGAGGCCAAAAGACCAATAACAACTACAACAGTGGTGGTGGTGATAATGATAGCAGTATTGGTGGTGGTGTTGATGGTAGTATTGGTGGTGGTGGTAGTATTGGTGGTGGTGGTGATGATGATAGTAGTAGTATTAGAGGTGGTAATAATTATAGTAGTGGTATTAGTATTAGTAGTTGTTCTGATGATAATGGTAGCAGCAGTAGTAGCAGTAATAGTAAATGCAGTTGTAGTGTTCATAACAGTATTAGCAGTATTAGTAACTGCAGTACTAGTATTAGTAAGAGCAACAGTGTGAAGGTAGTGGTGGTGGTAGATACTTGCATCTGTTTACTATTTAGCATTTACTAATACTGTACAGATTCTCAGCAGAATTCAACACAACAACAAACATCTAAGGACGCATGTTTAATATTGTTTCCTTAGGCCCCTTCAAGACATCTATGTACTACATCCATGACTTTAAAAACAAACTGTCAATCAAATGAATATTTCCTTTACATTGTCAAAGACATCAGTTCCACTTTGTTCCTGTTTTGTTGTATAAAAATGACAATCCTCAGATGTTCAACCTTATAATCCATTCATTTTGCTGATCCGTACAGATGGCAGAAACTAGACATCTGGATGCATTGTGCCCTGAAAGCAAACTGAACTCTGGGAAATGCATTGCAGCCTTTTTCCTAAGCCACACATATGTTGTTCTATTAAGTTACTGTCGTTACTGTCATTAAACTAATACGGTATATGTAGGTCACAAACATTCATGAAAGCAAAGCTAGTCAGATCTCCAGCCCAAACCATAAAGCTTGCCTGTGCAGACCAGCCTGAAAAGAAGTCCTGGTCCATGCTAGGGTCTCTGCAGCGTCCCAATCCAATCAGTCAGGCAGCTGAGTTTCATCCTTAGGACACGTACACAAGGTCACAAACCAGGCGGCCTTGAACCAGATACACAGTCCACTGGGGCCAAACAGCAAGCAGTCTCAGCTGAACGCTCACACACAGTATGAAAAGTGTGAAATAATATGGTGTGATGCTATATGGGAGGCATTTATCGAAACAAAAAAAACAAAAAAAAAAAAACAGAATTTGAACACAGTGAGAATACACGGCTTATTGTTGCCTGGAAACAGGCTTTTATATAAGCAATATCAGATTTAAATGCAGTCACAAGTGCCCTCTTCTAGAAGCCCGGGAAATAGGACACTAGTGCCTTCTTGGTGCTGATGTGAAGAGCTAGGTGATGTCCCCTCTCTTCTTTTTTTTTTTTCTCCTAATCACCCAGCGTGGACGCTCTTGAATTTTCCACTTAAAGCTCACTATTTGGTACACACCATAATCTCCATCCCAGTCTTGAACACACACTGCTGGGTCTTGTGGAAGCTTGTTTTGTCCAAATGAAAATGCAATTTCCAAGCTCTCCTCGACATCCCTTTCGCAGCGTGTCTGAAACACATGTGGGTTTATTGTCACGGACAGGAGAGAAACAGCTCTCGATGCAACACGCTCCCCTGCGGCTCAGTGAAAACGCTGGTCTTCAGGACATAGAGCTCTATTTACTCATAATCAGAAACCACGAATACGGGCACGTGTCTGCTACATTTATTTCCGAAAGCGTTGCTGAAAAGAATAAAAAATTTCTTTTTGTTCTGTTCCATTAAAAATGAAGCTTTGCTGTACAACGGTGACTTCGCTACAAATAATTCATTAACATTTGCCCACTTTTCATGCTCCAGTTTCACTATTGCCTGCACAAAATGAATGCCTGAGAAATTTATCTTAATCCATCAGCCAAATCCCCATCAGCCAGGTTTTAAACCAGGAAAACTTATTTCTATGCTACTTTCCTTTCAGATAAAATAACTGTCATAATATTAGACTTAAACCATAGATTAAAATATATATATATATATATATATATATATATGATCTTTAAGAATCTTGTACAGAATTGCTGAGTTTTTTTTTTTTTTCTTCACATAAACCTAAAGTTTTAACAATATGGGCTAAAGATGAAAAACAAACAATGAAAAAAAACACTTCAGTGGTGAATACTCCTATTCACAACTTAATTAAAATGTCATTCAGCACTTTTCCCTAATATAAATCTACTAAACTTTAATTAAGTGCGGTTTAGTACAGAAATTCAGCCCGATGCTTACACATACTGCATGCATTATTAGCTCAGTTGCATCTCCAAACCGACCGAATGGATCAAAATTCTCAAACGTAAAGTAAAAAACGTTGCCGGCAGGGACGCACAGAAACCTGAGAAGGTGGAATGTTCTTTGGAATAATTACATATCATTCCCTGAGTGAATACAAATATTTGCCCAGAATTAATAAAAGCAGGCTGTTGTCGAGTTTAACTTTAAAGAATTCATTTCAACTTTCAACGAAAAAATATCCTCGGGCATTTTGGGCTTGAATCAAACAATAAATGGAAATATAACTCCACTCCAAATATGAGGGGATAAATCTGTTATGGAGTAAATATAGGGTCCAAAATAAATAAATAAATAAATAAATAAATTTCATCAATAGACTATGGAACTCGTGCTATTCTATGATACTATGTTTTATATAGAGTAGAATCTGCTTTAAGAAGTGTTTAACTTACAATCCATGCTTAATCAATCAATCAATCAATTAATCAATCAAAAATACAGCCTTTCTTCCTGCTTAGTCTAGAGTAAAAGTGCAATAAGGGTTGGAAGGCAATTAGTCCTTTACAGCTACCTAAAGTTGTAGGACTGATTGCTCGATTTAACGTACACAAAGTGGGACGATGAAGCAAATGAAAGTCCTTTGTTTTCGGCAAGGCTTGGAGGAAGCGCAGTTTCCCAGGTCAATAGAACAGAAGACTACCTCTTACCGCTACAATTCCCAAAAGGTCAGCGAGAAGCCGAGAGATCAGCAGGAATCAACGATCAATCAACGGAATTCTGCTTATCATGCAAATTTCACAGCTTTCAGCAAGAAGTCGCGCTTTTGTCCCTCATTGAGACCAGACTCTTATACAGCTATTGTCATTCCTAATGTCCTCCTACTGAATCAAACCTTCATGGTCTGTAAGAAGAAGTCATGATATAGATTACTGGTCTTTTTTTTTTTTTTTTTTTTAAAGCCACTCCACACTCTCTAGACATTTCTCGCTTATAGAAGATACCAATCTACAGACACTACGAGCAAGATGAATAAAGATAAAGCGGCTCGGTCGAGGTTCAAGATATTAAAGCCATCTGTTCCACACAGTGTTATCATGTGATGTTTGTTTGCGTGCACTGACAAGTAAGACATTGAGAGCTGAAATTGGATCATCTATTAGCAACAGTGCAAGGTAGTAACACAAAGCTGTTAGCTGTCGAGCTATATAAAAGATCAGTGTACACCTCGGAGTAGAATTTCTCAAAGAATACAAGTAGTTGCCCTTATACTGCAGTGATCTTTCCCTCGGTCTCGTTACTACGGGTTTTCCTGAACTATTTTTCCCCCCTTTGCATGTATCATATTTTCACCCATAAATTCTAGCATTTAAATTCCTGCTTGCCTTGAAAAATGGGTGAAAAAAAAAGTAGATACCGCATTTTAAGATTCTATCCTGATTCAAGCGCCTCATTTCATTTGCATTAAGTTAAACATAAAAATAAATAAACAGGACGATAAAAATGATGTCTAACTTTATACCTGCTTTTACTCATTGCCTAAAGCCGCATTATTATAATGTTCTTTTACAGCCTTGTTTCTTGAAGAACTGCCTTTATATCTTAAGTACCTAATGAGATGGCAGAAACAAATGCACATTTATACGGTTTAAAAAAAACAAAAACACAGCTATATTGGGTTAAATTCAATATAAATTTAAGTTTATAGTTTTCTTAAAGACGAGATGGCACTATTGGCTGTTCAGCAGTATTCATACACAAAGAAATCGAGACCCTAACTGCAACATATTGTATGAGGTGTGTTCAAGTCAAATCACGACTTCGCACAATAACAGCACAGTTATTACAATAAAAACTACATTTATTTTTCTATTTAATTATCTCCAACAATACATCTCAGCATCGATTGGATACCATCAAGGTAGAAAGTATTCTCAGTACGCTGAAGCCATGATCACACTGGCTATTTCACGTCTGAAACGCTAGCCTCCCAGGAACTCCTTTAATGGCTTTCCAAGTGAGTGAGGTCAGGACTGTACAGAGGGATGAGGCGAGAACTCCCAGCCGAGGTCCTGTAACATGCAAGTGGTGCTCCTGAACGATTGTGTGTACGGCTCCCGGCTCAAGGATCAGGCATTCTACGCGGTAAATGTTCACAGGAATGACTGCAGAGGGATTCGAGCCACCTCGCCAGGGATAGGCATTCATGCACGTACGGCCTTCTTTAAATTGTTTGCACCATTCAGACATTTTACTGCGGCTTCAAGTCTCATCACCATACTGTGCGTCTGTAAATATCAATCCTTACATCCTTCGTTCACCAGAAATTTCATCACAAGTCCCAGTTTGACTTGAACACCCTTCATATTTATGATAAGTAGGTCTACTTATGGGTGTATGATGTCTGTATCAAAATGAAAGCATCAATTACGCTTTGTTTAGTTAATCCCAGGAAACGAGAGAAAAACAGTATGTATATTAAAAGCTGGGATTTTCCTGAGCAGGAATTTCTGCCATGTATAACATCTTCCTACTACATCGTGTAGCAAAAGCTATAAACCGAGAATTAAAGAAATAACACCCCACGCTGTGGATAATAATGGTGGGCTGAAAGTTTCTAATTGCCACTTGTAAACACTATGCAAGTGTGAGAGAGCAACTTCGTGCCTATGCCTTTTTTTATGGGCTTAAAAAAAAAAAAATCCCTGAAGGGTGATCAATTAGAAAATATGTGCAGATTGATGTATGCCATGTGTTTAAACTCCCATGAAGATTGTCATGCCGAGTGATGGATAGGCCAGAGACTGATAATGAACTGACCCATGGGACAAAGGTTTGCAGTTTCTCCTGCTGAGAATTAAAACAGCACGGAGGAAAGAAAAAGAAAACACTGTAACTTGAGTCATCAGCATGACACCACATCTGCTTCACCATCACCAGTCATCACCAGTCGGACGAGGTGAGACTCACTGAAAGCATTCGTAGCGTTCCGTTCAGCGTCAGCTCGCTTCCCTATAGTGACTGTTTTCAAATCCTTAATTGAAAACAACAACAACAACAACAAAAAAAACTGCTCAAGTGCAATCAACATCAAAATGGATTTTTTTCCCCCCGTCTCTTTCCTTCTGCTAACTCGCTGGTAAATCACGGCAGGAGCGGTAGGACCACTGTAATTTTCAGCGCTGCAATTAAACCTGATTACATGTACAGAGCTGCATCCATGCAGAAGGAAAAAGGAACCTATTCGCGCAAAGATAAATAAATAAATAAATAAATAGTTAGAAAAAATATATATTTTTAAATAGCAGACGTCATTCTCAGACCCCCTTAAGATCTCGAAACACCTCCACAATCCCAACAGCTTTAATTAGTATGGCGCACTGAGCAGCCCACTCAACAACAAAGCTCGAAACTTAATCGCAAAAGGTTTTTACGCTTAATACATGATGACTTAAATAAATAAATAAATAAATGTTTCGCTTAATGACTCTTCGAAGGGAAACTTTAAGCGGTGTTGGTGGTCTGAGATATGACCATGTACTCTACACGATAGTATACCATTATGTACAGTATGGTATAGAAAAAAAAATTATAATAATAATAAAGCCTATTTTCTATATATTTTAGAAGAAAGGGTTGATTTTTATTTATTTTTTGGTCCCACAATGCAATACATGTTGTAAATCTGTTTCAGACTACATCAGGATTCTAATATTTCGTGTAATGCCACGTCTTGGCATCTAACAATGGTGTATGACCCTCACAAGATGGAACAGACCCCGCTTCCTCCCAGCTCTCTTTCTTCACTCTTAGTCACGCTGATGGATGTGTCATATCCAGATCTTTCCATCTGTCTCTCGTGCCGGGCACCTTCGACGCCATGTGATCTCAATCTGCCCCGGGCCACGAGTGCGAGGATTTCATTAACCACCCAGGGAAATCTCGGGCCCGAAGTCAGCAACAGAGGGAACCTATTTAACTCAAGAGAACAGTGGACTAATGACTAATAGAATCATCAAATGTCTGTTTTTGATGTTGGTTTGTTAATACTAAGGGGATTTTTTTTTCCCGTCTTTTTTCCTATTTTTTAGGTTTAAAAGAATGACCGAGAAGTTGAATCTGCTGGAAAACATGTGTCATAGTCAAAGCATTCGGCTCACGCAAACATGTAAAAAAAAAACAAAAAAAAAACAATGTAGTATAAGAATATACTAAAAGGGCTCACTACTACTAAACATTTCCACCCCGTCTACAAGTCAGAGGCATGTCTTTTGTTGCTAAACAGTTTACACAGGATTTGTGCAGATTTGAAAAGTGCATCTCTGTGTTTATTTATCAGCCGCTCTGTCATTGTTGAGTCACTCTTGTTCCTGCTGCTTTCGGGAATTTCGTGGCTCCCTCTCTTATCTTCCTTATCATTACTCCGAGAGTGTGATGGGAAATCTTGCGCGGCACATCGTCTGTCCAGGGATGATTAGTTGTGGTTCCATGAACTTCCCAACTTTGCATATTAATGCACCAGGGATGTTTGAGACTACTTAATGAGATAAACCTTCCCACCCAACGACAATGCCTCTTAAAAGGATACCTGTTTCAATTTGCTTAGGTATATTCATTTTCATTTTTATTTCATCACATTCATATTCAGTTTTATTTACAGCATTTGGCTATATACTAAATATCTGCCTTTACTGAACAGTTTAACAGTTTCTAAAATGATCTTTTCTGCTTTCAGAGCCTGAGATACTGACCTTTTTCCAGACACATGACTACCATCATGTGAGTCACAACAGTGAACAGTGAAAGTACCATCACTGTGCACTGTGTATTTTTGTTGATAATTACATTCAATGTGTATTTCCTAGTGTAAAAAAAACCCTGATGAATTACCAGATTAAAGAGTAACCTAGCGATCGATAGCTTCTATTCTGCTCATTATTTCACAACCTCACAACGTATTTAATAGAGAAAATTTACAGAAGTTTGATTTGTTACACGTTGATAGTTACGACGGTGTGCAAATATGTGATTCCCCCTGGATTTGGTGGCGTTTGCTAGTGTTAACTCATCCAGTGCTTTTGGTATGGAATATGCTGCGCTTTACGATTCATATGATGCTGTGCAGGTAACGTTAACTAATACTGACAATTGCAAGCTTTCTAATTAATAGCCAACTTACAGGGTTCTGGGTTTGAATCCCAAATAGCATTAAATGCAAAGGTAGTGCATGATATACATAGCTTATACAATCCCTTTGTTCCACACACCAAGTAGTGCCCTTGATTAGTGATTGGAAGTTAATTATTTTAGTGACTCGGCTCTTTGAATCTCGATCATCAAAATGAACGAATCTTTTTTTGAGTCATTTAGCTCATTTCGTTCTTTTGACCAGAAATAAAATAAAATGTTACATTTTCAATAAACAGACCCCCAGCACGTCTACATACACAGATTTTGGCTCTAGTTCCAGCAATGAAAATATTACAGTGCAGCTAAGGACATATTATGATGCACAGAATGAGCAACTCACCTCTCATATCTTCTAGTCTGAGTCGTTCGTTCTTTTGAATTTGTTGCACTGCATAGCGTCAACCGGACCATAACGACTCGGACCAAAAGACTCAAAGGTAACTACTCATTTCTGTTTCCTGTACATAACCTACGGAGGTTTCGCGATGCTCTGCGCATGCGCGCCCAGTAAAAAATGAACAAACCCCTCTCTGAGTCTACTCGTTCTTTTGAGTCACGTTAAAGACTTGTTAAAAAAAAACGAATTGTTCATGAACGACCCATCACTACCCTTGATCATGGTTTAGAGAGGAATTTGGGATTCAGCCTTGTCTTAGAAGTTAGTTAGACTTGTAGCTTGCATTAGTCATGAAAAACAGATTCAGAACGATTTCAGGATGATTTAGAAGCAATGTTAAGGAGCCAAAGTGTTGTTCTAGATGGCATAATGTTATCAGATGTGTTTTCTTGCTTCGTGAATAGTTTCGTATGTGGTTTTTTTTGCACCGGCACCCGGTACCGGATGCGGGCAGGCGTCATGATGTTTAGATCTATAGATGTTAACTGATAACATTGCATCATGACCCGTCAAGTTTCACAGAAATGCTGATGCAGCCTAGGCAGAATTCCAGTTTGTGCCAGAACGCACTGTACGAAGAAGAAATCAATCGTTGATCTCTGATTATCAACTGACCCGAGGGTTGAAACGACTACAGAGGAATGAATGGGAGGGGAAAAAAATGAATAACAAAATGAAATAACCCAGAGGCAGCAGCTTCTAAAACAATCCTGCAATTTAGAGAAACACAGTTTGTGAACTATTGATTGTCAAGTTTGGCGCAGTTTCACAAAGTAATTTTGAAGAAAAAGGAACCTGGGACGAATGATTACAGCATACTTCAAAATCTCATAATGAAACAAAGAAGCATTAAAGAAATTCTGCCAAGTTCTGCATTTCTCAACACGACCCAAAGGCTCCTCTTTGAAAATAAGCAAACTACGATGGCAACTAAAGTTCATTTTAGAAAAACACTCTTTTCCTATCTTAAAACAACCCTGAGAACAATCACTTTTATACAACTAATTAATCAAGCTGTAAACCATTATAGCCAAAATCCTGCTAAACATTTTTAATCCTCCCTCTCTCGCTCCCTAAATTATATATATTTTCTTTCTTTCTTTCTTTCTTATTATTTCTTTCTTTCTTTATTATTATCAAAACAATATATTCAAATGACAATCTGTCACAATCTGTAAGAATTTCCACGGGGGCAACAAGTAACAAGCAGACATGCATGAGTTAGTGAGAGTGCAACGGTATTGATCCGTGCCCGCTCATTAGAAAACAACTTAATGAACATTCACAAGGCCTTCACACAAAGCATCAACTTGTTTCATGCTGATAAGCGATTCCCAAGTGTGAGCAGTTAAAAAAAAAAAGAAAAGAAAAAAAAAGAAACATGCCTGACGCCTGAGAGGGTCCTGAGGCGGCCTGATTGATTTATTGAGCTCGAGTTCCTGATAACTGATGCAGAGATGATGATGTCGTACGTGGCCGTGAGATCAGAAGGGCCGCGAGAGGAGAGGAATGATTGCTAAAGGGCATGGCACCTATTTCAGGCTGGGCTGATCTTCAATGCTTTCCAGTTGTGATATTGACCAGCAGGCCGGCGCTGACTGACCGCTCCTGATTCCTGTTGCAACGGTAATGGATCTCAGAGCCTCACAATCATTTATTTAAACTAGGGAACACAGTAATGTTTAAAACAAGTCACACAATCACAAGGGCTGTTCGAGTCAAACAGGGACTTTTCGATATTCGTGAAGAATAACCGAACACAGTTATGTGATCAAAAAAATTTCTTTATTTCTCTATATAATCCCTTGCTACACTAAGGTTTTCTCAGTACACTGCAGGAAATGATTGGAAACGCTGGCCTCCCAGGAATTCCCAAACATGTGAAATAAGGTAAAGTCTGCAAAGGTGATGTGGCAATAACTCCCAGACAAGTTCCTGTAACATGCAAGTGGTGCAGTAAGCAGTATGAAATGAATTTCCATTAAAAGAGGGGCACGGTTAAAGGAGTTCCTGGGAGGCCAGTGTTTCAGATGTGAAGCAGGGAGTCTGATCATGGCTCTGGCGTACTGAGACAACTTTCTACAGTACCTTGATGGTGTCCAAGCACTAGTGAAACGCGGGGATCAGTGCATTAGTGTAGCATAAAGAAATAAAGGGAGTTTTTACTCTCACAACTGTGCACAATCAATAGTCCCGGTTTAAACACCCCTCATATTATCATTATTATTTTTATTACTACTACATGCATAATTCGGTCACAGTGATACAATACTCTGAGCTCTTTATAATAGAGATACTACTTCAAGAATTTAATCTCTGCCTTCAATACACAAAAGCCTCTCTCTTTGCCCGGGGAGGGCTTCAGCTTTCTTCCAAAGTACAGTTTGTCCCAGTTTCTACACCAGATGGGCCTGTATTCAGCACCCGGTGGAATCATGGGCAGAGGAAGAATTAAATAAATGTTTTAAAAGTTCGCTTTGGTCTTCCTCTCCAATTATTTCTCCCTCCAGAAAACACTTGCCTCTGGATTATAATTTGCCATATTTTCGAACGGCGCATAAACGCAAATGAACGCAGGGAGAGATGAGAGAGAGAAATAGAGAGACGAACTGGGTGTTTTAAAACGAAACAGCTTCTGCCTGGTGTGAGCGGCACAACTCGGCAAGCCCATCAAACAAACATCTGTTGCCTCCCATTAAAACATGTTAAGGGATAAAGTGATGATTTAAAATGTGTAACATTTACAGCGCAGACTGGAGGTCTATAATTGTTTACAGCACCGCATCCAGATATTGATTTAGACACGTACATCAAAAAAACGGAGGAAAAAAAATAATAAAAACTGCACATTGCTTTTTCATATTCTGTGTGCCGCATACACGAGCAGGATATTAATTCTGTTTAGTAAAGTGCTGCTCGGGTTCTGCTATTCATTGCTGCTCATTTCTGTTTATATCAGGTAGACAGTACGGTATGTACTGTATTAAGAAATGTCACTGATTTATTGGGAAATTATTATTCCTCAATCAGATAGGCTGAAATAAACTCACAAGGCTGTATCATGATTTTTTAATAACTTGGATTTCTTTATAAATAAGAAACCAAACGCTATTAATTTTATTCCTGAAGCTTAAAGAAAATAACACAATGACATTATCGCTATCTGTTTTAATGCTCCGCTATATCCAGATTTAAACCCAAAGTGGGCGTGGCGTAAGCCGGAACGGTCCTCAAACTCGGCTACATCACAGGAGTTGATGCTTTCGCCTTGGAATTCTCCCATGGATGCCATTTTTGTCCCCAGTCTGTTCCTTATTGTTGAATCAAGAACACTGACCTTAAGTGAGGCAAGTGAGACCTGCAGTTCTCTTATGAGCTCCTAGATGAGTCGTCGTTGTCCTCTTGGAGTATATTTTGGTACTGTAGGCCGTCCACTCCTGGGAAGGTTCATTACTGTTCCAAGTTTTCTCCTTTTGTGCATAATGGCTCTCACCATGGTTTACTGGAGTCCCAAAGCCTTCGAAATGGCTCGGTAAACCTTTCCATTCTGAACCATGTCCATCATTCGTGTTTCTCATCTCTTCTTCAATTTCTTTCGACTGTGTTGCTTTTTTTTTCTTTAGATCTTTTAGCCTGCTTGCTTTTGTCAGATAAGTCTCATTTAAGTTACTACTTGATTCAACAGGACTGGCAGTAATCAGGCCTGGGTGTGGCAAGTGAAATTCAACTCAGATTTACAAAAATCACAGTTCATTCATGATTTACCAAGGGAACAAATACTTTTTCCACACAGGGCCTAGGTTTGGACAGCTTTTTTCCCCCTTTATAAATGAAAGGATTGTTAAAAATAAACAGCATTCTGGATTCACTTGGGTTATCAATATTGGTGACAATCTTTTAAGCGTGACGAATATGAAAAAAAAGGGGAAAAAAGCAAAAAAGGAGGGGGAAACATTTTCACAGCACTGTGTATACATGTATCTACAGTACATAAACAAACAACCAGCCTAAGTGCAGCCCCGATCAGGCAGTTACTAAGGATGCTGTGTGGAGCATCATGGCATCGTTTGAGCCACAGTTAGGATATATATATATATATCTGTATATATATATTTAATTTTTTTTTTGGTAGTTTTAGGACTGTTTAGGACAAAAAATGCTTTTAAATATCGTATGATTTTTTATTTTTTTGTACAACATCAATATTATGCTGTAACAGAATGTCGCTTTTGCGAATTCATACTGAAGAAAGGTACCTTTTATACTTTTATACCAAGTAGTGCATCCCATCAATTTTCTAATACTTTCTTTCCTCCAAAAGGCGACTGAGGCGGAATCAAAAGCCACGCTCTGAGCTCAGCACTTGACGGTGTAAGACCTTTCTCAAGAACCCAACAGTGCCTCTCTGGCAACTCGCTACCTTTGGATCACTAGCTTAAAACCCCTGAGCAGCCAGTACATTAGGTTTTTTTTATGTAACTAAACGCTTAGTTAAAGTCCAGCATTTTCTTTTTCTTCACAGACAGAAATCTAAGCCCTTTCCAAATGTGTTCCTTTTCATAATTTTTTTACATGCACGTCTAGGTTTTTGGAGCCAGGGTCTAAAGAAAGAAAGAAGAAAAAAAAAAGCAGCGAAAGAAAAAAATGAGAGCTCTGCCAAATTCCCTGGCAGGCTGTTGAGAAAGCTGAGATGGGCTTTGGTGCTGTAAAACAGCCCAATGAAGTGATACTGAAGCACAAATCCAACGCTAGCGCCCCTCTGGTAAAACCTTCCCCGACGGATTAAAGAGCTACTCCGTCACAAACTCTTATCGGCACACAAAAGCACAGCTGAAGGAGAAGAAGGAAGGCCATACAGGGGATTGCCACTTTTCAAAGGCAGTGTGCTTTTTTTTCCCTCTTTCTTCCACGGAGAGAAAAACAGAGTAATTTGAAATCCAAACATGTGGCGGCTACAGATATCTGAAGCTGGAGAACGCGCGTGTGCGAAAGGGGACAGTGTTGTGCTAGATACGTTTTTCAAAACGTTCTCGCATCCTCGACAGGCCGGATACGTTTGCGCGTGTCTCCATGACCGCTATGACATCTGGGTCACCAAACTGACTATAGTCATCAACATGAAGTTAAAATTTATATTAACAAATTTTTCAAATGTTTTTATTTAAAGAAGTGCAACTGAGCTACAAAAATGGAGAAAAATGGTGCATGGGTTGTGTTGGTTTTTTTTTTTCCAATAAACCAACATGCTCGTGCAAGTAATGAGATATTGAGCTACAAGTGACTGTAATTACACAGTATCATTTCAAGACACTTGAAAACACATAACATTTCAGAAAGCTGTTGAGTTAATAGCGAACAAGATGTGGAAATGAATTATTACTACCGCTCTTGAATTTTCTAACAGGACTAGTCTGCAGGTGTTGATCCATTGTGATTTAAATTAAATGACAGGTTTTACAGTATATTAACACTCTCATTATTATTTCCTCGTTCAGAGCTAGAATCATTCTAGATTTTTGTATATACTGTGTGTAGACACTGATGGAAGGAGTTTCCAGTGTCACTGATTGGTAAAAGAAGGTTTTGCCAAAAATGGGAAGGTAGAGACAGAGAGAGAGAGATTATAATAACAATTCTGATCAACACCCGAGACATTAAGATAAATGAAAAACGACATGTAATTTAAAAACCCATGGCTTTGTTTTTATTAGATCTGATTAAAGATTTATCTTTAAAAAATAATCATACTGTAATTTCAAACAGAAATACATGCTTGAAAAAAAATCAATCAATCAAATATTAAGTGTTGTAAATGCAGTACCATCACAGTGGTCTAAAGCACAACAAGAGCTACAGTAACTTTTACACATTAGTGGTGTAAGATGAATAACACACTTTGGGTAACTGTAACTCTGGCCTGTTGTTGATTCATTTCCTTCTAACAGCAGGCCCGGAGATACTGTGCAGGCACCGGAGAATGAAAATCATCCTAAACATCATGGTCTAATGTGAGACCGAGGAACAACGTCCCATCTGAAATGAACTTCACACCCATTACTCTGACGCAGAGGCTCATTTTACACCTTCATTCACAATGTTTCACAGACTACACCAAGCTCAGATTCATTTTTTTATATTATTTTTCTGAAGTGTTATTCAGCGGCACTTCATATGCTGTCGATTACGTTTAATGATGTTGAAGTCCATTTAAACCGGTTGCTGTTTCAATTAATTCTTCACGAACATGACAAGTGTTTGCGTGTAAAGCGGGCACGAGGGCTAAGCTGGCGGAAACGAGAGAACCGGGCAGCATGTGCTGGAACAATTAGACAGAGGAACACCTTGCATAATTGTCTAATTCTGTGCATGCACATCTGCCGGCCTAATGGTGATTATTCAATTACTTGATCTATTTCAATTACAGCCTTATTTACTTAGGATGAATTTGCATGTGCAAGGCCTTCTTCGGACTTCCTATTCATCATGCGTATAGACAGCTCGCAAATTACATCCCGCCTATTCATAAGTCTCTGTCTCCGTCTCGCGCTCTCTAGAGGACGCTATTGTTGACAAGCGCTTCAGCTGGTTTGTCCTACTCAAAGCATTTCATCTCTCTGCTTTGTTTTTAATTGACTGTCATTTTGACAATGTAGCCAAGGTTTTTTTTTTTTTCCTTCCCTCTTTTTTTTTTCTTCCTCTCCACCCCTCATTTTCCTCAATACCCATGGCAACAAATCGATGGGCGAGAGGCAGTTCAGTTGATGTGGATTTCCAGTTATTATCTTACTCTGTTAGTGTCTCTCTTTCTCTCTGGCTGTGCATCAGTGTAAACCCTCTCATCGACAGTAAGCCTTTCCATTGTGTGTAT
>JAOVVA010000041.1:4669811-4681857 GCA_028565275.1 Leiocassis micropogon
ATGGCATTCATCATCCACAAAAACATTATTATTTTAAAAGAAAAACCATATATATAATAAAAAAAATAAAAAAAAAACTGTTATCAGTCAAAACACAGTATTGGTGCTGATTTATTTATTTATTTATATTGTAATATATATATATATATATATGAAATGTTTGAGACAGAGAAGGTACTTTTGACCAATCTTGCCTGCCTAAAAATTTCAAGTTGCTAACTTCAGCTGATTTGGAGAGAGGATTTTATATGTGCCCCAAAAAAGGGCATCTTAAAAATTTTAAATGCAAATCATTCATATTTCTTTATGAGTATTGATAATAAAATTGGTGTAAGCTTCTGGAAAGCATATGACCTATAAAAAAAACCTGTAGCTTAAATTAAAGCAGGATTTTTTTCCACACAAAAAAAAATCTGTAGGGTCCGTAACCATGTCAAATTCATGTTCCAATATCTTAACAGTTTTCCATTTTAGAATGATACACTTTCTCAGCTGTCTTTTAAGATCATTGAAAGATTTCAATTAAAAAAAGTTACTGACACTACATAAAAGGGCATGAAATTGAATTTAGCAAATGTGTTACATTTTGTCTGATTAAAATATAAATGTGTATGCATATTTACAGATACCAAAGCATGGACTGGGAGACAAGAATCATTAAGTATTATGAAAAATGTTGTTTCGCCAATAACATGCTTTGGCCGTATACACAATGTAACAGTAACCCCTGAAGTGTTTGATGTAATGTGTGACATCATTCTATTTTTTTATCCATTTATAGTTTCATTATATCAAACATTGTTGAACATCAGTTACACGTTTAAGCTTATGTTATCACTTAGGTTAGAGCAGCTACCAAAATGTATTCCGTCACCAAACGCGACAATGTGTTACAGACAAACCACAAACTGTCCTAAAGACTAACACTGGAGACTCCTTCCAAAAACGTTAAACACCTAAATCTATACAGTATGCACCTTAGCGTGACCAATCAGATCCAAGCCTTCGTCAGCGCTCAGGGGAAACATTAAAGCGGTTGATCAGAAGATTGAGATAGTATTGAAAGGTTCTTCAATAATACCATGGGAAATATGGTGACATTGATTAGCATATAGACGCCGCAGGTTGTCACTCTGATTGTCATCTCTTTCTGAGTGATATAAACAGACGGCTGACATCAAGCTACGTGCGCTCGTTAATTAGGGTTTAGAAACCTGTCACATCTGATATGATACTGATATGATTAAAGAGACTACATCTCCATTAACTGTATGTGTGACCTCATGCGTGAGCCAGTTCCGATAAATAATAAATTGAAATAAACGCTGAAAACAAGATGTATTTACAGATAAACACGGTCATAAAATAAACCAGATGAAATACGTCTGGTTCTAAATTCAAATCCTACTTGCTATAAGCAGCTCGGCGTGTTCGAGCCGTGGCCTGAGCAGCTGACGCGTCGGCACAAAGTTGCCAAACTGTTTATTCTAAGATATTATAAGATTAAAGGAAGGAACGGGAGGGATAGCAGTAAAGCTCATTTCCTGCTGTCATGCTGAGACAAAACAGATGGATAAGAAGGAAAGTGGCACGTTTTATGTTTTATGCACATCTGAAAGTCTAACTGACAGCTTCAATTAATAATAATAATAATCATAATAATAATAAAAACTCATACGAGAGTAATAATATTTGAAAAATTTAATCAATATCCTGTTATATTCATTATAACACTTTATTTTTTCCCCTGGTTTTAAACAATTTCCCTTTTTTTGAGTATGTTTTTCCTTTTCCTATAAGTATTCCTTAATTAAACATCATTTTTCATTAGCAAGGTCAAACTAAATTAAAACTAATGTATTTATTATAATTTTTATTACATTATATTTTTGTTTGTTTCCTTTTCAAATGTTGATTTATAGATTTTTTTAATAGAACTTTTTGTTCACATTTGTATTTAATTAATTGAATACACTATGAGGACTAACAAATGACACCAGTGGCCACTTAACTGTTTATGGAAATTACAGTACTTACAATACGTTCAGCCTGTTCTTAAATGAAAATCATATTTCTCTTTTGGAAGCGTCCAGCATGGACTCTGTGTCAAAAACGCAAATCTTTACCAACTGGCACGACTCGTCTCATAAGAAGACTGAAGTGAGGGACACTTTGTGTGAGATCCTGATCGACTGCTTGAATTTGAATGCAATTTGCATGAAGTCAGATTCAAACCGAGACGTGCTCTGGACATGTCACAGAGTTTCATTTTTTTTTTTTCCCTTGCTCGAGTGTGTGTTAAGCTTCTCAGTTCTCCTTTCTGTTCCTCCCCTTGAACTTTCCCAGTCTCAGCGCCTCCACGCTTTGTTAGGGTGCATTTCTCAGTGTCACTGCAGCAACTGTGCATTTACACACCGCATGGCTGTGATTTTAAAGGAAACCCAGATATAATACTGTTTTTTTGTGAATGGGTCTTTGTGCGATACAAGAAATTTAAGAAACTCATCATGTCAGCACTTTGTAAGTTTTTCATATGACCTAATAGCATGGAAAAGAGCGATTCTGCACTTTGATCTGAAGCAAGAGTATATAGGAAACTTTAGCAATGAATTAAAAAAAAAAATAGGTACGTTGACATTTCTGGCTTGTTTCTTTTTCTTTTTTTTTATTTGAGAGAAATACTTTTTCATGTTTAATAACTAACAGAAAAAAAAGCATCGTTGGAGAACTATCATGACCTCAGTATAATGTAGCTGTTCATCTCTTAAATTTACTAACTGCTGCTCTTTACCTCCTCAGTCTCCTGTTAAATACAACATAAAGAACAACATTTTAGATTCTAGCATTGCACTTAAAAAAAAAAAGTCAAAAAGCGAGTGAAAAAACAACTGCCTGGGTGTGAAGTGCACAAAAAACAAAAAAAAATGCCAAGATTGCTTTATTAGACAGTTTTTTATTTATTTATTTATTTTTATTACTAATCCTATTGTTACCATAGCGACCTACCAAACATGGAACCAAACAACTAAAACATGACACGAGACAGCAGGACAGCGAGTAACTTGCATAAAGTTTCAATAAAACAAGTAGCATATGAATGCCAATGGAATGAAACACCTGGAATGGAATGCAATGAGATTATCATGCAACATGCAGCCCTTGTAGTGAGTGTGAATGTGCTATCAGTGCCATGTACAAAATGATAAATGCTGTTTACTTTGGATTAATCCAGCGTTTGACGGAATCAGAAGAACGCTTTGTTCACCAGGGTGTACGCTGAACGTGACAATTTTGTCGGACGGTAAGGAGACAGTTAGTGTCAAACTGCCAGATTAAGATGCAAGTTAATGTGGCGTCTAATGGTCAATTAAAGCCAGGGTCATGATCTCTTTTGAGCCACTGGGATAAAAAAAGGGGTGAGGGAGTGCTCGGACACTATGCTTACCTGCACGTGAAGGTCATGAAAGAACTCAGAAGAGGTTGTTTTACAGCAGTTGAACTGATGTACAGGGAAAGGGAGGAGGACAGCAGGCCTCCCAGACTCTCGCAGAGCTCTGCCAAGTCAGGAGGAGAGTTAAGGATTCCACCATGGATCCAATTTATCGTTAAAATTTGACAAGGCGCAGATTTGTTTTAATTACCCGTGAATCCTTACAATCTTGGCTGTCTGGAATTCCTGGATCTTTAGAAAGCTCGGCTCACATTCACCCTGATTATATCCATGAGTCGAGCCGAGGCCGAGCTGATCCGCAGCAGTCGAGAGATTTTAGGATGCAGGGACGGAAAATGAAGTATTAAAGTGACACTGATATTATGCTTCGTGATTGAGGTTCGGGATGACTGGAAGGACTCGAAGAGATACGTTTCATTTTTTTGCAGATCTGACTATTGAGTTTTGCCCATTTCTCGAATCTGAACATCGGTAACCAGTACAAGTGTTTATATTCAGGGTGGATTTTAGAAGTAATTTAAACCTTTAATAAATCTTTAATGTGACTCAGAGGAACGAGTAGCCTCGGAGAGTGATTAGTTCATTTCCTACTGGGCGAACATGCGCAAAGCATCGCAAAACCTCGCTAAGTTATGTACAGGAAACAAAAATGAGTAGTTACTTTTAGTCTTTTGGTCCGAGTCGTTCGTTCTTTTGTCATGTGACTCCATAGACGCTATGCAGTGCAATAGATTCAAAAGAAGGAACGACTCGGACTAGAAGATACAGTATGAGAAATGAGCTGCTCATTCTGTGTATTAAAATATGTCCGTAGCTGCATTGTAATATTTTCATTACTGGAACTATAGCCAAAATTTGTGTATGTAGACGTGTAGGGGGGAGGGGTCTCTTTATTGAAAATGTAACATTTTATTTTATTTCTGGTCAAAAAAAAAAATGAACTACATGACTCAAAAAAAGATTCGTTCATTTTGATGAATGAGATTCAAAGAACCGAGTCACTAAGATTATTCAAACTTTCCATTACTATTATACAACTGCCTAAAAAGTCTGATGAGTTGTTCATGAATCAATTCAATTTTTGATATTTCATTTACTGTGCAAGTGTAAATGTACAGTAATAAAGTACTTTGCATTATAGTGTGTGAACTGTACACACAATCATTCGCCAACACCACTGGCACATTACAGGAACTCGGCTGGGAGTTATTGCCTCATCCCTGTGTACAGTCCTGACCTCGCTCCAAGCCATTTCCACATGTTGGGGCCAGTAAAGGAGTTCCTGGGAGGCCGGCGTTTCGGACATGAAGCAGGCAGTCTTTACTTTTGACCTTGACACTATCCAAGCACTAGTGAAACACTGGTATAGGTGCATAAGAGTATCAGGAGATAATATAAAGAATTAAATTGAGTTTTTAGTCTCATAACTGTGTTCTGCACAATCAAAAGTCTCAGTTTGACTTGAACGCCCCTTGTACATGACAATATACTACAAAAGCATATGTTCTCTAAATTCTCGACAAATAATCAACAAGAACACCCTCATTCTTTAAAAAAAACGATCCAATATGTCCTGTGTACTGTGTTAATATTTATTCCTTTGGAAATTTCAGATTCATGGCATCAGTCCATTGTCATTTCAAGCAACGAATTCTATTCCTCTCTTTAATCTACCTTATGTCTTGTACATAACTCGATTTACAGACTCGCTCTCTAATTGTAGCGCCTAAAAACACTGCTTGTTATTTCCCGATGTTTGCGATACCGTGTCTGAATGAGCCCACACACACACACACACACACACACACACACACACACACACGAGTGAACTTCTCCGCGTCCTGTAATTGCGTCGCTTTTACCCAACATGAAACGAGATATCAAAAGCTTCTGTACTGCTAACGGCTTTGCTTATCTGAAGTCGTCTTTGAGCGCCCCCCTCCACCACCCCCCCCCCCTTTTTTTTCCCCAGCAGAAAAAATAATCAATGGCGTCCTCACGCAGGATCAAAACACACGGCCCTCGGCTATTTCTCTTGCGCTTCAAAACAATGTGAGGACGTGTCGCTGCCACGCGAGTCCTTGTTCTGACCCACTTCGCTTCCCAGGAGCTCTGAAGCGGAGCAAAAAGGCCCGTGTTCTGTCTTCATTACAGCCTGAGAAATGCCGTGGCCTCCAAACTCCGGCTGCGTAACAATTTACCTTTGCTTGGCTTCGCCTAGTATTTAAATGTACGAGAGCTGAATTGTCCATAGGAAAATGAATAAAGTACTGCATAAAGCGTGCAAAAAAAAAAAAAAGAGAGAGGAAAAAAACAATCTCTCTTCCTTATATATGCTAATTATGGGACGTTTAATAATTTATTCCGCGGACCAGAGGGCCAACATCGAGGGAGGGTGCAGTCAATCCGAGACCGGACTCGACCCACCGCACTTAAATGACCCCCATACATCTCCCTTGTGTTAATTATTAACAAGACTCAAATTAAATAAGACTACAAACTATGATCAATGATGGAATTTTAATTATCACTAATAAGTGGCCATCTGTCTGCTAGCCAAGGGACAAGCTAGGGGCTGGAATGGAAATAAGGAACAGTGACATAAATGCCAGCGTTAATTAAACAGGCGAGCTGGTGTTGTCCACCAGAGCGGAGGCGGCGGAAATCCCTGTTGCTGTTCCACTACATTCGGGTCCACGGTGCACGCCGGGCATCTGGATCCGAGACGCTATAACAGCATGAACACATCTGCACTCACAACACAGCTAGCTCATTAGCCTGCCTCGTCTCTCGCATTTGTATGGCGCTGGCTTTTCCAGCGGTTTCCATACCGATTATTTGATTATTTCTCAGAGCCCATGAATTACGTAACACTTATAACTCACTATTCCTGAGGTAACTTTTTTTTTTATTTTAAACCCAAGCATATTGGTCATGCTAAGTAAATGTTCACACGAGATACTGATTACACTGTTCAACAAACAAAGCCAGATATTATCCGCCTGTGTGTGTGTGTGTGTGTGTGTGTGTGTGTGTGTCTGTGTTGCTTTAAAAGGGACGTCAATAATTTTGCATCTTGATTTGTTAAAGCCAGTGATAAAGATTTGTAGCAGAATTAGGGTCTATGATCCAAAGCAGTATACCACACGGTACAGACATTTCGCCTTGAGCTCCTATTTGAACACACTAAAATATTCTACACCACAGCAATAAGCAATAAATATAAAATAAATCAATAAGTAAATAAATAAATAAAACATACTCCAATAGTAGTGAGCAATAATAATTAGACTTTTCTAGTCCGTAACCTCAAATATGATTCAGTGCTGTACACGGTCATATATTTAACATCGGACCAAAGTTTAGGGTGGCGCAATAAAAAAAAAAAAAAAAGAATTTAGTCGTTCAGCATTTTTCTGAAACAAGACAGCATTCACGTCCTGTACGATGAGTTGATTGATTTGTTAATTGATTGATTCGGTCCAAGGATTCATCTCTCTTTTATTGACTGCGTGCCAGTAAACAACAATCAGCTGTCAATATGAATTGGAGGGGAGGCTTTTTGCAGCCTCAATAATAATACATACTACAGAAAGTGAGAGAGAGAGAGATAGCGAGAGAGAGAGAGAGAGAGAGAGAGAGAGAGAGAGAGAGAATGTGGGAATGTGGTAGGGGTGCTGAAATTAACAAGATGCAATTTCCCATGCTTGTTTCTCATTAGCAGGAAAATGTGACATGGCCTGATTGCATTATGTCGGCTGGGACGTAGTGGACTGAATGCATTTACAAACCCCAATTATACAGCAAATGCTTGTGCAAACGGGTTACATTTCATTCTCCATGAAAGGAGAAAAGCGGGCATGGTGCGGATTGGCATTAAATTACACGCGTCCTGGTTTAAACAATTCCGCTTTCGTCAACTTTCCTTTCCTGCGGTGTGGAGCATGGACTAGAGATGTTAATGATGAATCGTTAACTGACTAAATGGCATTCAGAAATTAACCTAATTGAAAAATCTATCAACCTACCTAAAATTTACGAATTTATGTTGGCTTAGAGATCCTTACAAGCTTGCTACTAACTTGTTTGAAGACTCGGGTCTCTATAATTTGTATTTCATGAACACAAAATTGACTTAACATCCACTTTATTTTCACGGTGAGCTCTGTCTCAAAACTGATCACTGTCGTTCTAAAACACTTTTTAAACAGCAGGAACTTTTGAATGTTCTTGAAGGTTTCACGTGCACAGCCGATGTGTGCTCACAGAGGGGCGGGGCTAATCCCAGACAGATCCGTGTGTCCCTGTGTGTGACAGTGGGAGAGCTCTGCATGCAATTAAATAAGATTCTACCCATTAAAAAAATAAATAAAAACAGAAAATCAATGTCGTGGTCAATGTTGATAACGTCTCAGATCAGTCACAAATAAACAGGGCAAAAAAACGTGTGTCAGGTTCTCATTAATTGTTAATGATTAATCACTTATTGATTGTTAACATGTTCAACTCTTAGGTTGAAAAAATATGAAACCCTGTTATATGTACAGTATATTTAATCCGTATATAATTACTACTAGGCTTAAGCTAGTTGTAAGCTTTTAAGTATTTATATCATGAATCATATTTGTATATTATTTGTCTCTATGCAGATGTAAAGACAAAAAAAGTTTAGGATCTTTGAGTTATTTTCATTAGATAACCCTGGTTTTATACTTGATATATCCAAATTATTAATTCATAATTTTATTATTCAATTCATCTGTTTCACCTTTGAATTTGAGGCGTGACACATATTTGCATTTAATAAATAATAAAAAATTACACACACACACACACACGCACACAAACAAAACGGCTTTACGATTTGCAAATATGGAAAACTCCATAAGAAGAATGCAGGAAGGAATTTTAGGCATTAGCAAACAGGCTCTGAAGAAAAAAAGAGAAAGAAAGAAAGATAAAAAGAAAGAAAGAGATAGAAAGAAAGATAGAAAAAATTTGAAAGAAAGAAAGAAAGAAAAGAGAGAGAAAGAAAGAAAAAAAGAAAGAAAGAGCGAGAGAGAGAAATAAAAGAGACAGAAAGAGAGAAAGAAAAGAGAGAAAGAAAGAAAGAACGAAAGAAAGAGCGAGAGAGAGAAATAAAAGAGACAGAAAGAAAGAAAGAAAAGAGAGAAAGAAAGAAAGAAAGAAAGAAAGAAAGGAAAAAATAGAGAGAAAGAAAGAAAAGAGAAAGAGAGAAAGAAAGAGAAGAGAGAGAGAAAAAGATAAAAAGAAAGAAAAGAGAAAGAGAGAAAGAAAGAAAAGAGAGAGAAAAAGATAAAAAGTAAGAAAGATAGAAAGAAAGATAGAAAGAAAAGAGAATGAAAGAAAAAAGAGAGAAAGAAAGAAAAAGAGAGAAATAAAAGAGAGATAAAAAGAAAAGAGATAAAGTAGGAAAGAAACAAAGAAAAAGAAAGAAAGAAAGAATGGAAGGAAAAGAGAGAAAAAGAGAGAGAGAGAGAGAGGAAGAAAAGAGAGAGAATGAAAGAAAAAGAAAGAAAGAGCATGTTGTTGGGACTAAGTACTGTACACACCAGTGTGCCAATAAGTAATACACAGTCAGCCATAGATAATGGTGCAGACTCATTACTGCATTACATTAGCGCTCAATCTCTTCACTCAACACTAATCATGGCATCTGGTGTCTTATGTAAGTGACGGCCTGAGCACGATGACAGGATATCTGGGCCACTTATCCAGCTGGAGGTGGGAGTCTTCGGAGATTCAACGCCGTACCTGGAGGTTTCATTACTTCGGCTTGGTATTTTTAGAGTTGTGTGCCTCGCTGGCGCTAAACACAGCGGAATTTCACTGCCTAGCTAAATAATACACGGCATGCTCTCTCCTGCGAGCTCTCGACCCAAGACGCAAGGAATGAGTGGAGATGACAGATAGGAGAGTCCTCCTTCCACTCCTGTCTCGCCGCAAAAGTCTTTCCATGTTCGCTTTGAGACGCTGTTTTTAAGTGGTTTCGGAGGGAAGGGTCGACTAGGAGGCAACTTCCCCACACGCACAGGTACCAAAAAAGGCAGAAAATGTCTGATTTTCCTTCTTTCTAACTCCTTAGACTCCTACAGTACTAGTTATAGTATAGCACCATAGCAAATGTACATGACCAGTCAAAAGTTTGGACACCCCCCCCCTATTTCCATGGCCGTTCCTGATTTTAATTTCTTTCTACATTGCAAAACAATGCTGAATTCATCCAAAATATGCAATAATCTCGTTTGAACAATTGATATTGAGATGTACCTGCTACTCATGATCTGTAAAACCTTCATAACGGCTCTAATCTGAGGGGCTGGTTGTTAATTGGTAATTTACATAAATGAACTTCTCCTCTGCAGCAGAGCTAGGTTTTGGTTTTGCTTCCCTGGTAAGGTCTTCATGAGAGCCAGTTTCATCATGGTGCTTGATGGATTTTGCAAAAGCACTTGACAATACTGTTCTTGCAAGTACAACTGAAAAAAAAAATCTAGTATTGCTCTAGAATGTAGAAAATAAATGCAAACTTGTGTCTAAACTTTTGACTGGTACTGCATGCTCAGCTTCTCGGAGAATGAACTTTGCATGACTCTCTTGTGCCATTAAGCTCGACACGTTGTTGAAAGCCTAGCTTTATTTCTTTCTAGTTTTCTCAGGGCGTAAGAATATTAACAATAACAGAAATCTCGAAAGACTCCGGTAATTGGATCTTGCATAATTGCAAGCGATTAAGAAAAAACAATTTAGGAAGCAGAGCGAATCGAACACTAAAGGGTGCGTCGAGAGAAAGACTATTTATCAGACAAATAAAGAGATGCACAAGGTAAGCTGGTGGAAAGTAGCGCGTGGATATAAAACACACTTTAGACATCTGTACAGATTGATTATTTGGTCGAGTATTATTTGGACATTATTTATTATTTTTCTTTATCACTAAGAAGGTTTACGGCTTAAAGGGCTGTGCGAAAGATATCACTGACAAAAAAATTCCTGAACCTATGCATAAATATATAGCAGAAATATAAATAATTTGGAAGAAGAACCCTGGCATTGAAAAGAAGAGGGTCCCTCTGTAGTAAGTGGGAACTAGAGATTGAATGCAACCTTCAAACAAACAAAGAAGAGGGGGAAAAAAAACGAAACAAAAATCAAGATTGAGTGTTTTTTCTGCTACTCCCTTTCTTTCTCCCTCTCAAAAATAGGATTTCCAATAGTTTTGTTTTTTTTTCATCTTTTGTAAGCCACAAAAATGGAGCCCGGCTTTTCAACCTGACACAAACAGGAAAAGTATAATTGAAAAACCGAACCATTTATATTTATTACCAACAGGCGCCCTGCAGACCCCTCCCTTCGCAGGTTATCCGATTAAGACATAAAAGAAAAAAAAAGAAGAAAAAAAAAGCATGAGCGGTTTTGGCTCTGCTCAAACACCGAGCACCGCGCTAAGCTCTGCATCTCAAGATCTCGCCTTTAGCCTACTTCCTAAAGCAAAATCATCACCTAGGACTCACAAAATGAATATGAAAGTGCGCGAGAGGTTTCAAGCAAGACAGCAAGTTGTGCTCCTGCGGCATGTGGCGCAGCGTGTCAGGAGAAGAAGAATGGCGTAATCAGTTTTAGCACCCCCCGTGGGCACCTACTGGCCTGCCTCTAATATTGCCGACAGTTCCTACATGGGCCTCGGAAGCGCCAGAGGTGCCATAACCGTGCCCAGAACGACCGTAAGTAGGTCCCTGTGCCACTCGGCCAACTCCGAGCAGTTGTAAATTCTCAGGTCCTGCACGGACCGTGATCGTGAGAGGCCCAAATGAGGCCGAGCGGACGGATCGGGAAAACAGGCCTGCTAGCGCTGGAGAAGCCATTAATCACTGCTCTATGAGGAAAGTGAGACGCAGGGAGTGTGAGAAAAAGAAAGAGAGAGAAGAGAAGATGCATTGCACTGCGTACAGAGTGCACGCTTGCACACATGCACACTTTTTTAATTATGAGCATTATAATAGTAATCTTCTTCCTTCATTCATAACTAGCACAGTGGGCCTTTCTTATTCCTAAACTACGCATAATGGATGAAAGAAGCAATCATACAAGGAGTCCATGAGATTCACTGTGTATTATTATTTCAATTTTTTTCCCCCTTAGGCTTGGCCCACTATATTTTAGCGGTCACCAGATCGGATCATTTGAGCCGCAGGACCTGGCACTGGTTTTATACTGGTTGTCCTTTCTGTCGCACCCAATTTCATTTGAGCTTTTGGGGTTAAGGGCCTTGCAAAAGGGCCCAATAGTGGTGGGGTCTAGTAGTTGTGGGGCACAAACCCCTGACCTTCTGATCAGCAATCTCAAGCCTCTGAGCCATCACTGCCCTGCTGTATATTATTATTGTAGCACAGTGGTTTAGTGGTTACAGATTTTCTAGGTTTGCCCACTTACAAAGAAATGTCTATAATTTTTATCATATGTTTATGGTAAAGGATTGAGACAGAATATCAACCACAAATCCAGAAAAAGCACATGATACAAATGTTATGAATTAAGTTGCATTTCAATGAGGGAAATAAGTATTTGATCCCC
>JAOVVA010000041.1:4685385-4710471 GCA_028565275.1 Leiocassis micropogon
GGGGGCGGGAGGCGGAAATAAACTTTCATTGATTACCAAAAAAAAAAAAAAAAAAAAAAAACAGTTCTCAGTTATTGCAGTTTTGAGAAAGAAATATACAGCAAGGAAATGGGAATGACCCGGCCAGACCGAGACTGCAGACGATGACAAGTTCATCTTATCAACAGTCTATAAAATAAAAGGAAAAAAAGAGAGAGAAAATACCAGACACTAACGAAATGGGGGAAAAAGGGAGGAAAATATCAGCACAGACAGCCTGCAAACTGACAGAGAAAGAGAAACAACAGTGAGAAAGAGACAGAGTGAGAAACAGTGAAAAAGAAACTGAGTGAGGCGTCACACTGCATTTGTATTTGACGTGTCGAGGATATCAGTGCTGAGAAGAAGGAGGAGGTGGGGAGAAGAGGGAAGAGAAGAGAAGAGAGAGATGGGGTGTGTGGGGAGGCGGGATCATTAACATCGACATGGCCATCTCTGACACAGCACCATCACACCATAATTACTGCTGCGCTCAATACTCCTCTAAACCTCGGCGAGAGAAAAAAAAACGAGGCAGGAGCGAACGAAACAGAGAAGCAGGAACGCGCCCTTTCTACGCCTTTTAGTATAGTTCCAGAACTATTTTTTTAATTCAATTAATTCAATTAAATTGTATTTTTATAGCGCTTTTAACAATCATTATTGTCACAAAGCAACTTTACACAATCAAAAAAAAAAGAATATGTATATATTGAATATATATATATATATATTCTTTTTTTTTTTTTTTGAGCAAAGCAAAAATAACCAAAAAATGACAGAATGTCACAACATTAAAAAAAAACAAAAAACAGTAGACACACCGAAAAATGTACTGAAGCCGGCGGCAGTTAATAAAGCTTTCCAAGTCGAACGTGCAAAATCTCCCTAATGAGCTAAAAGTAATCTACTGACAACAAACACAATCTTCTAAGAGGATGGCAAACATCACCACAGGCATGGTGAGAAGAAAGGATCGATATGTATCTCGCACGATCGATGGCTTCGGATTGATCACTCCACGGCCAGAGATGATTCCTCACTTAAATCATGCTGCGCGCTGATTAAAAAGGATTAGCACGTTAACATGTGTGCAAGCGGTGTGAAGCACCAAGTTCCCCCCCCAAAAAAACAAAAAACACTTAATTGGCTTATCTAAAGACGGAATGCTCGTTAAACCCATGATTTGTGCTTTAATCCCTTTTATTAAAATCGGGGAAAAAAAGATTAAAAAATTGAAAAAAAATTAATAAATGAACCCGTGAGAAAAATTATTAGAGTCTGAAGTTTTATTCTATTTCGTGAAATGCTCCCTCATACGCACCCCTGTGTATGGTTGGAGTCCCT
Organism: Leiocassis micropogon; assembly: GCA_028565275.1. NCBI lineage: Eukaryota > Metazoa > Chordata > Actinopteri > Siluriformes > Bagridae > Leiocassis > Leiocassis micropogon. The sequence goes on from JAOVVA010000041.1 coordinate 4,686,751, forward strand.
GTGATTGACAGGGAAGAGAGAGTACGAGACCACTACCAACCCAGAGAGCAAGGCCAAGGCTTCAGACTTGGCTCCAACCCACAGTTGTGAGGATTCAAACTTGTGATCGCTTCTGATACAGCGAATGCTTTTCGACACTGGAGAGCTTGTGTAGTTCAGAATTGTTGAAATACTGAAATTCCAGGAAGCTCGGCTCAGATCTCGTCTCCGCTCTGTGTGTGTGTGTATGTGTGTGTGTGGAATTTGCAAATTCTTTCTGTGCTTTAATCAGGTTTCCTCCGGGTACTCTTGTTTCTTCTCGCAGTAAAAAGACCGAGCTTCCTCCGATATTTTCCACTATAAGCGGTTTCTCGATGACGAATGGATGATTTTCAGACCTTGCTGAATATATATAACTACACACTTAAAACTGAGGCGTGGCTTGTGTTTGAAGCAAACCTTGAAACTCACGGCAAAGGCTGTAAGCACACTCTACAAATAATACAAATATTAGACATATTGTAAATGTTGTACTGTTACTGTAAAGAGCACATAACATAAAATAACAAACCCCAATGTAATGTCTCACGCAACATTTAACCACGTACAATATTAACTATCAGGCCACTATAATAATAATAATAATAATACAGAATAATACAATTAGAGTTTAATAATTAATTTTTCATGGCTTCTCCAGTTTTTTTTCCTTTTGCTACAACAACAGATAAAGATAGAGAACCGGACTTTTAATAAAATAAAATTAAACATGGGTTGGATGGAATTTTCATTTATAAACTGCTAAATAATGATTATGGAGCCCAAAATGTGGAATTAACAGACATTTGTAATAATTGATGTACTAATTAGTGCTGCAATACACTGTTAGCCCAAAATGTAACTTAAGTAAATGTAACTCTAAATAATTAGTTTTATTGCACTGCATGAAAAGAGGTGTATCTGTACTAGGAAAATCTCGTGTACACCACTGATTTTCGGAAGTATCTACAAGCATCACTGAGCGTACACATCACATTCCACCAAGCTAGGATACTTCCGGATTGATACCAATTCCTTCCATGGTACAGCCATTTGTTGCCATGGCAAATAATCCACTCAAGGATTTTGTCAGGAGACATTCACACCTCAAGCTCCATTTGGATTTTACACCTTTGCACAACTCTTCCATATTGTTTTTTTTTTATCTCAACATTGATTGGTTGTTTCAAAAAAAAACAAAAAAAAAAACCCCTGACATCTATTGGAACATAACCCAGCCACTACTTTTTATTTAGCCCAACCCAAGCCCTCGTAACTTAGTGACTTGATTGGTTCTTGGGCAGGTATGTAGATAGACCCTTAGCATAGCACCTCTTTCTGCTAGTCATTAACATACAATAGGTCTTTACACCTCATAGTTATCACCTCTCACTGCTAGCTGTGAGTATTCCTAGAAAGTTTCACAGATTCCCTTATACATCCACATACATAAGATATCTGGTAGTTTCACAAAATTTCCTTTTGCATATTACCTTTGCAAGCACTCTGTCTCATACATCTGGCAAACGTAAAGCTTAGCAGGGATTTCCTATACGGCTCTTTTCATGCAGTGTTACATTACATCACCTCACACATAATGCCACTCAAATTCTCAATGGTTAATTCAGGCATGGTGAGGCTAGGCTTGTTTAATAGACGATACCAAACAGATGCACTTTTATCTCATGTTGTAAGTACAACCGTAGTTTGGTGGTGAAGCCGAAAAAAACAACAAAAACATGGACAGACCAGTGGTACGGCTTAATGGTTAAGACTCTGACTTAATACTCAGGAGATCAGGGGTTTAAGTCTATGATGTACAGTATGATGCATAAGCAAGCTTGGATAGGTGTGAAAATTATTTCAACATGGTGTAATAAATTCCTGTATCATAAATTATATTGGAAACAACAGTGACGTTTTTCAAAAAAGTGAGTTATAAAACAAATAATTTAAGATCCTTTTTAATACCAGGTTTACTGTACCATGTCCGGTTACTGAGATATGGTCAGTGAGTTTGTTTACGAGGAGGGCCTTGTCGAAACCCTTATTTTTTTCATTTATAATATTTAAATGAGGAACCCATGAGGTAATACGAAAGAGACAACCCTCAGCCTTATTTTACACCAAGATTTAAAAATAACTTTGGTTTTACAGTAAAAAAAAAAACTGGAGTAACCAGCTTGCATAGTGTCTAGGAAAAAAACGTTCACAGTTTTGTTAAAGGAACACAAAGATAAGGTATTTATAAACCTCTTTTTTTCCCAAAAAAAATCTAACGTGTGTTACGTTTCACCTACTCCACTTTACTGGCCATAGCGCAAAACTAACCTGTACGACTTACAGCAATACCTGACTTGATATGATCGTCCTTATTCAATAATTATCTGGCGAAAGATGCTAAAACAAGAGTAGTTTAAAAAAATAAATAAAAGTAAGTCATTCTGCATATGAGGAACTCGCATTAATATCGAAGTTACATGTTTATCATGTATCTATTATACAAAAACATACTACAACAAACCTGTATCAGACTTAATACTAAACTAAAAAATTATTCTTCACCCTGCTTGGCATATTGTTTGTTTAACAATTAGTTCAACATTAGTTCTTATTTGTGACCTAAAAAGTTGACCTCGCTGGGTCTGGGGCCATAAAGTCTTTTTGCAAGTTTTTGCAAGAGTGACATCATGACCTAAATAAAAAAAATAAATAAATAAAAAAAACCCTCTGCAGAAGTTGCTACCTGCTGCCAAATAATTACCATGGACTTATCAAGCTACGTCGAGCAATGTCACCTCTGACTCCCAATGGCATAGCCGCGTTATTTTGGACACCGCGCTCTTCCACGATCCTTCTCGGAGACAAAGAGCCAGTGTCAGCCATGATTGACAACCCAATTAATCTGCCACTTTTTAATCCAGAGCGGGTGTCATGGGGGTGTAATCAGACAGGCGCAGATAGTCCCTCAAAACACCCCGGCGCTCTCAAATCCTGCCTGCCTTTTTTTTTTGCATTTGCCAAGCCTGGCCCTAGAAACTTATAATGTACTGTATACGTCCAAAAATAACAAGTGTAAAAATGCTCGAGCTGGCTGGGCATCAACACTGATGAGATGATTGCATTAAAAGCATGAGTGCTTTAGGAGGAACGTGCAGGTGCGTACGATTTGAAAGGGAAATAATAAAAAAAAGGCATAATGTGCTTTATTAAACCTGAAAGAGCTATTTAATGTTCACATTTGCATCAGTTATTCAGTGATTACTATGAAAACCAACAACGGATTTAAAAAAAAAAACATTTCTGTCCGGTTTAGGTCGACGGAGGGAAAATTCTGGTTTATAGGAAAATGCATCTGGTTCAAGATGCCAGGAATAACCGCTCTTTACAACCGTGTTGAGGAGAAAAGCATCTCAAGACTGGTGTGACTAGACTATGCACAAGACTAAGACTAGATCTTGGCGATACCTTGGCGTAATTGCACATACACGAGACTTTATATATGTGTAGAGTTTCACATTATTTAAGCAGCATCAAAATGAGTGCAAATGAATCAAAAATAACCTCCACCATCACAAATCCTCACCTGATACAGATTTAAGCGTAGGAAGGGGAGCTAAGTGGGGGGGGGGGGGTGTAATTGAACTGCCATGAATAATTAGCATCACCTTGCTCCTACATCAGCTACACAGACATACTTGTTTTTTTTCTCTGTTTTTAAACCAAATGCATCATTTCAGCAGCGGCCAGATTTCACAGGCAGCATGTTTATGAGTCTGTAGTATTTATTCTGGTACAAAATAAGAATAAACGGCAGCGTGAGAGATTTATGGGCACAGCACCTCGTTAAACAAAGAGCGACGAGAAATAAGGTGACTAAATAGTCGTGATATTAGATGGATGAACCTGACTGTGTGTGTAGAAGGTGCAGCACCTTCACAACAGACTCGCATACTGTACAGCTGCACAGAGAAATGGTGAATTGTCTCCAGACACCTCTGTGTTTACATGCTTGTGTGTGTGTGTGTGTAAGACAGAAAAAGGAGCCGACCAGACTCCCATATATAGCCTCCTGCAGGCAGGCACGCACACACACACCATGTGCGCTGTATAAAACAAACAGCGCAGGTCACGCAAGAGAACTTTTATGCATCTTGTATTTAAAACCCACACGGACGCAAAAGCAGATGGCTGCTTTTTACTCACTAGCTGCCTCGACGGGAAACGCGCACGACGTTACAGAGGCCACTAATTGACATGCTTTGATGCTCGAGCTCTCAGCATGTTTACGATTCGAATTCGATTACATAAGCACGCTTTGATTGGCAGGAGAGGCCCTTTCAGTATTTAAACTTCGGACAGAAGATAAAGATAAATCCAAGCGACGGGACGCGTATCCGAACCTCTCGCTTCGCCGTCTTCCTGTTTGGCTCAATTTTCAGCCGTGCTCTCAGAGACGGGATTTCAATTAGAAACAGGATCCCAATTATTTTTGAATATTACACCAGGCATGGCTTTCCAGACCACACGGCTTAATCCGAGTCAGCTCTAATGCTCCGGATGGAAACCAATTACGCTAAAGACGTCAGATCATTTAACCATTCGCAACATTTAATTATGAATAGGAAGCAGGGTTGCCGGGTCTATGTGGCAAATCTACAGGACTAATGACTCCAAATCTTAACCTTGAAGAGGAAAAGGTTGGGGGGGGGAGTGTTTAACGATGCATTGGCATTGCAGAATAAAATATGTATAAAATAAAAAAGTTTTTTTTTTTTTTTTTTTAGTTAAGGCCTATCCATCAAGTGCAGCACACCAGATATACTGTACTGTATGTGTGTTGCACATAGATATTATACATGGTTTTGGTGCTTCCATGTCCACTAGGAAACAATTTTGTTGCTAATTAAAGATGTTTTCTTATAAGCCCATGTTCTCTAGTTACAGTACTTTCATTCATGCACGTTGGCTAAGACAAGAGGTAAACATGAAAAAAAGAAAAGAAAAAATACACTGCCCTGCCGTTTCAGAAGGGTCATATTATTAAGCTGCATTCAAGCAAAGAAAACAACTAAGGAGATTTGAAATTACTGGAACTGGGTTAAGAATGCTTCAACACATTATCAAAACTTTGAGGGATAATGCTAAAACCGTCAACTTTGTGAAAGAAATGTGGTCGAGGAAAAAAAAATCATGAATGAAGAATCAGTTAAACAGTTGCATGGTAAAGAATGGAAATAGTAAGTAAGAGCATTTCCGTACGCACACAATGTGATAAGAACTCACAATATTGGGACTAAACAGCTGCATGGCCATACGAAAATATAATAATATAATATATTAAATTATTTGTCACATGTAACTTACCTTACAGTTCAGTAAAATTACTTTTTTGCCAGTTAAGAAGCTGAGGTCAGCGTGTGCAGGGTCAGCCAGGATTCAGCGTCCCTGGAGCAGATAACGTGAAGGGCCTTGTTCAAAGGCTCAACAGTGGCAGAGCTGGGCCTCGAACCCCAGACCTTTTGATCAGTAACCCATTAACTGATTAAGCCACCACTGCCCTAAAACCACTTGATAATCAGAAAAAATGCTTCAGTTTGATTGGGAGCAGAAAGATTAGACAATGGAATTGGAGCAATGGAAAAAGGTCATGTGGTCTGATGAATTCAGAGTTACCCTATTCCAGAGTGATGAGCGCATACCCTGACGAGGTAAACAGGGAAGCACATGAAGCGATGGTGCACCCATCATGCATTGTGCTGATTCCCTGAACGTACTGAATGATCAGGTGATCACATCTATGGAGTTTTTTTTTCTCTGAATGCACAGGCATATTCCAGGACTCACATCGTAAGAGAGTGGTTCTAAGAGCATGAGGAATCATTTTCACACATGAACTGGTCCCCACATCGTGTGCTGTAATCAAAGCTAAAAGTGACTGAATGAAATCTTAGAGTGTAGACTTTTTTGGGGGGGGCCAGGCAGTGTATAAATGGGTAAAAATGACTCAGAGTAGTCTTTGGTGAAAGTCCTACTGTATAGCAATACTTAATATTGCTTTAGAAAGATGTAGTTTCTACTGTAGATATAGATATTGTTTGTTTATGTGATGATCCTCAAGAAATCTTTATTTAAAAGTAGTTTCATCCAGGCCAGGGAAATATACAGGGTGGTCCTGCTCTCGCTTATGTACTTGGCTTGCAAAACAACTCAACATATTAGTCTGATGTAAGCCAAAACCCTCTAAACCTTAACTTGTGATCGAAAGATGAAAGCTTCAGCTCCAGCTCAGTTGTTGCAGGAAAACCTTAAACTTGGCAACCCCGACAGGAACCATACTATATAAGATGAAATCTAAAACCCTAAGCCTCATGTGGATCTTTAATACCGCTGTTAATATTGCAGTTTTATCATCCATATGAGTATTATACGGTTCAACATTTTGGGCAAAGAATACTATACAAATGATGAAGCACGGCGGTGGCAGCATCCTGTTATTGCGGCTCATTCTCTTCATCTGAGACTGAGGATCTGGTAAAGGTAGAAATAATTATTGCTATGTCTACAGTATTTTACCCAAGACCCAGTCAGAAAGTCAGAACCTGCATCTAAATCCAGTAGAAAACCTGTGAAAGCACTTGAAGAAGGCTGCGCACAGGAGAAACCCCTCAGATCTGGAGTGGAATAAAAATGCTACAAAAGGTGCTTTAACAAAGTACAAGTGAGAACTTTTACTGTTGATGAAGGAAAGAAAACCTTAATTCCAGTACTTTCTTCTCAATAATACGTTAGACTTAAGATAATAGGACAGTGTAGAATGTTGGATGTGACTGAACAGCAAAGGATGTGAATGTACACACTGTACTGCAGGATGAAATGTACCATTACACTGGACACAAGCTGCCCCAAATTCACAGAGAAGATAAGAGTTAAATGCTTTAAAAAATAAATAAAAGATCCTGCATTTTTGAGCATATACCACTGTTCTAGACAGGATCAAAGAATGAAAATGAACACAGTGAGATACACACACACACACACACACACACACACACACACAGCACAACATGGCTTCCAGCGCTTTAGTCTTTAATAATACAGTGAAGTAAATGCATTTAAAAATGTTTCTTCAGACACAAATCCCTCATTATCCCCTCTGTCTCTCGCCTGCCACAAAATGTCACTCGATCTATAAAGCGTACATGGCGATGCTTACACAATTACTCTTCCCTCTGCATTCATCAGCAGCGATATCATTTAGTCTTATAAGCGTGTCAAACTGATTCCTCCAGCATAGCTCCAGGAAACGCAATAATAACATTCAAAATATTATAAAGACTGCAAATTAAAAATGCTAATAATGTTGGCTTTGAAGTGGCCTTATTTGCATTACAAACATTGTTGATTCTTTTTTTTGGAAAAAAAAAAACAGCTTTAGTGTTGTGCTTCAGACGCGTGGACTGTGGACTGTGTCAAATGTGTTTACAAAGAAATTGTCATCAAACGACACAGCAGTGGCTCTGGTCCATGCCTCATCTCCTCACACCATTCAGCACTGGGACAATGAGGAAAAAGTGCTGAAAAGATTTTTTCTTTTTCCTTCGCTCTGCTCCCCTAAGAAGATGTTGCTCTGGCTTTACAAAAGACAAGTTATTTTATCCATTGAGTGGACCATCAATATTAAACAGGTGCTTTTCTGTTTTCTGGCCACAGACCTGCAACAGCTTGGAAAATCCCAAAAGCTTTAGTGCCATGCAGGCAATGATAAAGGGATGATGGAAACAACAACCACCAAAAAAAAAAAAAAAAAAAAACACGGGTGAATAAATCTGTAACAAATATCTCTCGCAGTGCCATTCCACTCACTCACTCTGTCTGTCTATGCCCCGGCCATTTCATTGCTTTACATATAATTTACAATTTCCCAATGTCCCTTTCGTTGGAGAGTTTAAAAACACATGAAATAAGTAAAACAAAATAAAATAAAATAATATAAATAAAAAGCATAACAATAACAAGGGGAAGAAAACAAAGAAAGAAATCAAAACAAAGAAAAGAAAAACTCAAACAATACAAAAAAAAGAAGTAAAAAGGTAAAGAAAAAAAAAGAAAAAACAATATATACATAAAAAAAAACCTTCAAAACAAGGCAAAAAAAGAAGACGAAGAAAAAGAAGAAAACCAAAACACAAAGCACAAAAATGGCATAAGCGTTAAAACTAAAACAAATCTAGCACCTAATAGTCAAGTTGTGGCAGCAACAAAATAGAAACATTTCCCAGAGACCAGACAAACCCGACTGCATTCCCATGTCATGTTACAATAAGCCGGAGTGAAAAGAGGGGCTGTTAGAGAGAGACAGAGACACACAAAGAAAGAGAGAGAGAGAGATAAAGACATAACAGTTTGAAGTAGCTAGTTTGAGTTAAGGGCAACGATGCGCTGGCCCTGACCACCTGTTCCAGACAGGTAAAGCGGCGCTGCACGTCAAACACGTGCCCCCTCCACCCTGCAGCTTTTCCCCTGTCCTCCCGCTGCAGCAATGACTAACAGCTACTGCACATCTAACGTAGAGAGAGGAAAAGTATCCCAAACAGCGGTACGATCGAGAAGTAAACCCACAGTGTGCAACCCAATTCAAGTCCGTGCAGCATGCGATTATAATAAACAGAGCCAATCTGTGGGATTTGATCTCAAATGGGAGACATATGACATTATTTCTCCTGGTGATTCGGCACAATTGCGGTAAACATTGCCCAAGATTTCCCCCCTTTCTGAAATGGAGACATATGACTTTGGGCCTGTTTCGCGTTCCGTAAACATCCTCGAATCTAAATCTGCCGCAATTTTCAGCATGCAATTGAGTGGAGCGGAATCCAATGGGTTTAAACAATGTCGTCATGCACTTATTATAGGATAAATACAGAGTGACCGCACCGAGGTCTCAGTTTCGCACCAGATCATAATGATCCCTCAGCATGGTAATAACAGGCTGATCTCCAGAGGTAAGGAAAAAAAAGAAAAGAAAAAACACCCTCCTTGCAAAAAATTTTCGTCGTTGTTACCATGGTAACATCTTTGGTACCTTCAGTATGTACAGTACAGTACAGCAGCATTGCAAAGCCTAGTACTAACTTAGCTACAAAAATAAAAAGAATCTGACTTATAATCTTTAATTCTTTAATTACAGCAACAAAATATTCAGCGTAATGTTTTACAGATGCTTGTTTATTATTTCAAGCAACTAAAACTTCCAGGTTGTAAAGGTTAATAATGCAAAACATTAATTGCATCTTCTTTTTATACAGCATTATTTTATAACCACAGATCCACTCTTTGTCTTTAGAACATCCATCTCTTTTATATCCTCTAACGCTTTCAAATCTTCGCTTTTTTAATATTCGAGACCCCCGAAAACCCACCTCCCACGTATTTTTCCTGACATATCCATTCAAAGTCTTCTGGATGTTACACAATGCTTCCTTTAAACCAGGCCCGGAGATCACCACCATCATGACAACTCCTATTTTCAGGATGTTTCATTCTGCTGATTATTCACCCACACTTCAGCTTTTATACTTACTGGAAATGTTTCACCGCCGATTTTCTCGCATTGACGTTTCCCGTGTGAGAGATACCCAAAACTTTTTAACGCGAGTATCAATGGGAAAATGTTTGAGTAGGAACGCTAGAGAAGGCTTTTTTTTTCCACAGAGACCTTTCATTGAGATCACTGATGCAAAAGAGCAAAATAGGCATTACTAACCTGCAATAATAATTATCTCTGAATAGAGCTTTTACCCTAATTTAAAACCAATTTAAGCCTAATCAGGAATTTTTAAAATGCAGTCCTCCTGCAGTTACTGACTGGTGGGAGAAAATGCGATGTCATGCAACACATTCGAGAGCTGAGTATATAATAAAAACTATAAAATCTGCTTTATTTTACATGCAGTGCTATGAAACAAAAGATTTGCCCCCATCTTGATTTTTTTTTTTGGGGCATATTTCTAACACTTACTTACATGATTCAGATCATCAAACAAATTTTAATATTACAAAAAGATAATCTGGGTAAATACAAAATGCCGTTTTTAAATGATGATTTCCTTTATTAAGGGGGAAAAAAACCTGTGCAAACCTGTCTGGCCCCATGTGAAAAAGTAATTGCCCGCTAAATCTAATAACTGGTTGTGCCACCCTTGGCGGCAACAACTGCAATCAAGCGTTTGCAATAACTGGCAACAAGTCTTTCACATCTCTGTGGAGAAATTTTGGCCCACTCTTCTTTACAGAATTGTTTTAATTCAGCCATATTGGAGGGTTTTCAAGCATGAATGGACTGTTTAAGGATCTCAATCGGATTTAAGTCCGTACTTTGACTAGGCCAAAACCTAATTTTGTTTTTGTTTTTTCCACCATCACACTACCACCATGTTTGACTGTTTGTTATTTTTAATGAAATGCTGTGTTAGTTACAGTGTATGCAGTGTTGAGGGACGTTACTTTTTAAAGTAACTAATTATATTACAAAACTACTGTCATTAAAGTAATCAGTTACAATACAGCGTTACCTTCTGATAAAAGTAACTAGTTCGAGTACTTTTCCATCGCAGAAAATGAAAACTCGTTTGTGATTCCTCATGCATGTTGTTTTAGTCAAGACCTTTATAATTATTCTACCATCATCATTTAGCGAAGTTTGGCCCATAATCTGTTAACAACTAATACCCCTATCTCACCTATGGGGTTTCTGGCGGTGGCCGTAAGTACGGTTCATCATGATTCACTGCAAGTTTTGGCGCTGTGATTAGGTTTCCATATTTCCGTGCGTTCGTCCTCGCAGACCTTGCAGAATTTCGCGGAACGTCAGGCGGTCACTCGCGGCAGCTCACAGTGCCTAACACTGCTTCTCACCGCGAGTCTCACACACTAACTAATGGAATCACTGCCGTCTGGCTCACGGATTACATAAATTGTCTGAATAACGGATCACATTTTCAAAAATATAACTAAATAACTGAGTACTTAAATGGCTGACCTAACGTGTTAGATTACTCGTTCCATCAAGAAAGTAATCCAAGTACTCTAACCAACACTAGAGTTATATGCCAGATGTAACAGGATGCACACCTTCCGAAAAAGTTCCACTCATCATCACTCCACGGAGTTTTGGCCCAAAAGTCTTGGGGATATTCAAGGTATTTTTTGGCAAATGTGAGATGAGAGCCTTTGTGTTCTTTTTGGTCAGCTGTGGCTTTCGCCTTGGAACTCTCACACGAATGCCATTTTGCCCAGTGTCTTTCCCTGCTGTTGTATCATGAACACTCACCGTAAGTGAGGCCTGCAGTTCTTTAGATGTTGTTCTGGCTTCTTTTATGAGCTCCTACATGAGTTGTTGTTGTGCTCTTGGAGTAATTTTAGTAGGCTATCCACTGCTGGGAAGGTTCACCACTGTTCCAAGTTTTCTCCACTTGTGGATAATGGCTCTCACCGTGGTTCGCTGGACTCCCAAAACCTTATAAATGGCTTGGTAAACCTTTCCAGACTGATACAATTACTTTGTTTCTTATCTGTTCCAGTGTTGTCGTTTTTTTGACATCGTGGCCTGATGTATTGCTTTTTTAGATCGTTTAGCATGATTCACACTTCAAATTTCTTGATACAATGGGTCTGGAGGTAATCAGGCCTGGGTGTGGCAAGTGGAATTTAACACAGCTTTCCAAAAGAACGTGGTTATAATCACAGCTCATTCATGATTTAAGAGTGACAAAGAGGAAAAAACAAACAAACCTAGCAAATACTTTTCAGACATTTTCCAAATATGATTTCTCTTAAGGATTTTTTTTTAAAACTAACACTTACAGATAACATAACATAAAAAAATACTATAGTGTACCAGAAATAGCAATTTTTTTTTAGTAGTGTTATATTTTCCAACCTATACCACATGACTGAATGATTTTCAGTGTAGCGTGTAGAGTGCTCCATAATTGATCAGATGTACTCCTTGAATATTTCATCCTGCCTTATTTTAAAGACATACTAAATAGCCCATTGCACTCCAGCTGTCTTCTTACATTGCTTAAACAGTAATTAGAATTCACGGCTACAGTCTGTGGAAGCAAACAAGCCAGTAGTCTAAAGCAGGATTATGCAATTCAACCTTATTGCAATTTGGCTTGAGCTATTTTGTGCAGCTGCCGGTATATGGGCAATTTGAATGCAAAACGTTCAGCTAATCGCTTGCAGAGGCCAACAGGTTTTCATGCTACTAAAATTTGCCTCCAGAGAGACAGCTGAGCATTCGCTCGCCGGCCAAACCTGACACGACTTGGACGGTGCGCTTTAAATACGGTCCTCGGCTAGATCTTTTTCTGACCCACGAAGATTACTGGGCGCTGTTATGCTGTAAAAGGATAATGGCGCTATAAAGACACATGTGCACAAATAAAAGCTGCATTAAACACAACCTGTAGTTATTCCCCAAAGTAGCAGGCAAAGCTTTTTATTTTATGTTATTTATATATTTTTTGGGTCGTACCAGGGCTTAGAGGTTTTTCGAATTGTGATAATGATAATGAAGATAACTCGGTAAGCGATGTGCATGCTGTCTAACATGGCAAACAAGTGGCCTGATGAATGAGTGCACTACTGAGGCTCATTTAACACGTCAACAACGACGACAGGAAAAAGAACTGCACTCGTGATGAAAAGGTTTGATGGCTTCTTATTAAAGTGGACTTTTTTTTTTAATCATCATATCAAAGGAACAGCATATATACATATATCACTGCTGAGGTGCCATACAATCATCAGTGTTGGAATGCCGCTGCAGCATTTCCAGAGATTATATTTATATCAAGGTCAATATGACACAAGGTAATAACAGGTTCTAGTTAATGCTTAATCAAGTATGATTAGTTCAGAGCTGGAAAAAAAAAAGTAAAATTAGATTTTAGCTCTACATAATTTGCTCTCAAATCCCACCCACCGGGCGGTTCTACCCAATCACGTTACTGCGACCAAGTGGAGCGCGTGTAGGCCTTCTCTGAGACACGAAAACCAGGCAAAGACATCTTTTTAAACATCTTATTATGAACGGTGCTCTGGCTTTAAAAACAGCCATGACTGGCTTGTACTGTATCTCTGTGATTGACAAGAATAAATAGAGTGCGCTATTCCTCCATAAATAGAGAGCAATACCAATAAATGTATTGAGTAAAACCCAAAATAATGCTACAAATAATAATTACAATATGTTTACCACTTATATGAAGAATGTTATGTGATTCTTCACAAGTTTAAAATAGTGATGTAATAAATTAACATCAACATTTTAAAATATTTTTATGAATATCTCAGTTATGAATGTACTGTATTCCATAAAAAAATAGTCACATTCCAGTCTAGACGCATTCCAAACACATTTAATATAATTAATATTAATCCATTCCTTTAATGAGCTAAAAACTTACTTTTTTTTTTTTTAAGAAGCCTACTGAAGCCATTAGATATCATTTGACTGAGCTGCTCTGGGACAGCTAAATGACATGGCAGCGTGTAAAGAGCTGTAAAGTGCAAACTGTTCGACACGTTCCTCCTGATTAAAATGTAGATTAATACCGGAGTGCTTTCACAAGTGCAGTTCATTTTAACTGCACATGCCCATATTAATAACATTAAAAAAGATGATGATTAGATCAACGGAGGCCTTTATGTGCTACAGCTCTTGGATGCGTTATATTGTCATTATATGCCGGACCACTTTGCACAAGGTTACTATCCGAGTCGACCTTCCCCAGAACGATCGTGCTTATTATGCGCGCGTTCTAAAGACGTCTCAAACGATTCAACCGATAAACATGAGATATACAAGCTTAGAGGGAAAAAAAAAAAAAAAGCTACAATGGAATTCCAGGGAAATTTCAATGCTTCGGATGAATGACTTCCCAAACGCAATGACTGAATATTATTTCAAAAAGTCATGCCCTTGACATCGCACAAATAGGCTCTAAACTTAGCTTGCTTTAATAAGAAGTCATCAACGCTTTCATCACAAGAGCTTTTTTTTTTTGTGTGCTCCTCTTGTTGACATGGTAATTGAGTGCTCGTAGTGCACTCATTCATCAGGCCACTTGTTTGCCGTGTTTGGAGGCGTCACGGAGCTCATTGCACCGATGCGCGCTCTGAGGTGCAAAACCGAGACAAAGTGATTGAGATAGGCAGTTCCTCCTGCTGTGTGAGATTTACGAGCCTATGTTACAACCATCATGCAACACATTTCGCCACCCCTTCAAGCTAATAAGCACTTCTTTATTAGACCTGAACCTGCTTTTTTTTCTTTAGGTTAACAGTGACAGCGGTTCGGCTATTTAATCGCATTAGCATTCTAAATGCGTGATCTTTCGAAGCAGGTCATCCAGGAAAATCCGGGCAAAGTTCCAGACGAGGTCAAACAACGTGTTAAGTGGCGATTTGCTCAAGAAATGACAACAGGAAGCAGTGTGTGGATTTTAAACAATAACAACACTTGTTAAAAATGTAACAGTAAATATAATATAAATGGTGCAGTCAACCATATCCGTTTAACATTATCATCACCCTGGCTGTAGAATTTATTTTAAAAACGACAAATAAAATTTTTTTGTACATAATCTCCTGGCTTTTTAATACTCTTTGTCCATCTTGTCAACAAGCTTTCGTATTCTCTCATCAAAAATGTTGCGAGCCATGAATGCACCGCTGTCTTCACTTCTTCATCAGAAGTGAATCTTCGTCCTCGTAGTTCTGCTTTCAGGGAACCAAACAGGTGATAGTCTGATGGAGCGAGATCAGGACTATAGGGAGGATGCTTTGACACCTTTTAACAACCATCTGAAAAATATGTTTCCGTTTCATACTCTGCTGTTTACTCTCAGGCTTATATAGTGATGAAACCATGTTTTGTCACCAGTAATTCTCTTTAACAAACTTTCCCCTTCCTTAGAGTATTGCTTCAAATTTGGATTTTCTTCTGTGAATTGTTCTGGCACATCACAAAATAGCTCTTCTTTTGTTGGGAATCCATTTTTGCCCGCACCACAGTTACAAATCAACTAATGAAACATGTTCGCACCTGCAAAGCGGTGAAACAGTACGATCTCGGGATCACAGAAAATCGCCGGGAGAACTTTTTGAAGTTTTGTCAGAATGCGGTACAAGAAATGAGGAATCTCAGTAGTCCTGAAAAATAATAATCACTTGACCATGCTTGAAAATTCACTGCCTGAAAAATACATCATAGCATAACATTCTTACATTACTGGAAGCTGGACTGCAGAAGCTTGTTCTTTTTGCATTGTTGAACAGAGTTGAAAAGAGATCCAAAATTCCTTGTTCAGCTTTGAGCTGCCACAAACTAGAGCACTTTCCCACTACATGAGAAAAACATCTCATGTAGTGGGAAATCTGCTAAAATGGCGAAATCCAACCTTGTGCACTAAAGTACTAAATAGTATGCTTTAACAGCTTCTACAGTCACAGGTATCTGTGAGTCCTGGGTTATTACATCACTGGTTCATGGGTGATGCATAGGCAATTCATAGGTGGTTTGAGGCAAGAATTTAAATTCTGGGACAATTCTGCATACTTAAGCAAAAAAAAAACAAAAAAAAAAACAGTTTGTGTATGTGCGAAAGGTCCCTTAGCTATTGACTAACTCGACAATTAGCGATTTGAAGCCGATTATTTGCATTAGCATCTTCTCATACGCTTACACAACTTATGAGCTCTCATAGGACACAAACATGCTTTCAGAATGACTGAATATTCATGAATGCTACGATTTCTTGGAGAAATGCCCCTGCGAACAATTTAAGAGCAATAAATGAGACCCAATAAGCATTCAAAAAAAAAAAAAGACAATCTCCTGGTTACTATAGTAAAGCATGCAGAGTAGATGTGATCGTGCCACATTTAGGCATTTCTGGAGTGCTACTGGAGAAACCGATGAAAGAAAACGTAATGAACACATGACAGGGGCCGTAGCCTGGAGGTGGCAGTGTGAGTTTGAAGAACAGGCACTCACAGAGAGAAGCTTGTGTGTGGGCCAGGTGTACTCATGATCATTCTGTACAGCTCATTTCCCACTTAGTCACCCCTC
Organism: Leiocassis micropogon; assembly: GCA_028565275.1. Lineage (NCBI taxonomy): Eukaryota > Metazoa > Chordata > Actinopteri > Siluriformes > Bagridae > Leiocassis > Leiocassis micropogon. Next base: position 4,702,913 of record JAOVVA010000041.1, read on the forward strand.
ACGGCACACAGACCCAACAGAAGGTGTGTGTTAGCGGGAGAGACGCTGGCCAACACGTTCTTAGCGCCTTCACGATGATGTGCGTCCTTCACTCCACTTCACTCCACTCCACAGCATCTCATGGTAAAATGTGACAAGATACTGTACGAGTTCTAGACGGCAGACGACATAAAATGATATTTAGCAAATGTATGTCCATCATGGAATTAGCGACTGTACACTTGGATTATTTATCGAGCTGGATATGAATAAGCCTCAACGTGAGCCTCGATTTACCGGCTTGACGTGGACCAGGATAATAATTGAAAGTACACAGACTAACCATTTCAAGTTTGCTTTTGTAACTCTGCTCTGATCCTTCAGACATTTAATACGAGTTATTCAGAACATACTATAGTGCTCACACACCTCCTGGTCCTTGGATACCCGTGGTGGTCACAAGCGCGAATTTCTTCACTTTGCAGCAAAGCTTCAAAAAAAAAAAAAAAAAAAGCAACAGTAGTCGCCGCGCAGAAAGGACGGAAAAATTGTCTTATTGATTCCCTCAGTGAAATGAAGGCCCTAAGTGCTCGAAGAGGCGGAAACGCATCTCTGCAGCCTTCAGTCAAAGACACGTCTAATGAAGTGCGTGTCATTCCGAATTACTTTGAAGAGCTCTGAGAAAGAACAGAGGACTAGAGAGACTCCTTCTAGCCAGAAACCTCTTTTTTTTTTTTTACCCTTCTTCTTCTTCTTTTTCTTCTTCTTCGTCTTCTTCTCACAGTGATGAGCATGAAAGTGAATCAGGGACCGAAGCGTGCAGAGCTGCAGTTACATTACTGAATTACTGCCCTCTCACAGGAGAAGGTCTAAACTAAAACGCAGCAGTCAGTTTAAAAAAAAAAAAAAAAAAGAAAGAAAATGAAAAAGAGAAAAAAAGGCTTAATTTTTAGATGAAAAAGAACCCCAAAAATATTAAAATCATTAGTGCTATGAACGAATGGATGCAGTCAAATGAAGACTAATGCTTGTTCAATACTTGGTCAGCTACACTGCAATATTTCAAAATAAATTCCAGGCTTTTTTTTTTTCCCCCCACTTTCTACTTTTTCTTTTTTCCCACTCTGTTTCACTCCCTGACCTTTGTTGAAGAACACTGTGTTATACTACTTTTCTGCCTGAGAGCAGCTGAAAGGCGTAGTTTCTGAAAAGACTGAGGAGTTCTACGGTTACGCCGCAGACAAAAACCGAATCATGTCAGGTTCTGATTCCCAAACAAGGCTTAAGATTTATTTTAAAGAGTTCCACAATTTAATTTTTCGCAATTCAGACAGTAGTTCCTGCGGTAATTTAAGCATTACAGGTTTGCGGTATATTAACAAACAAAATCTGTTTCGCATATTCACTACCGGTTACTCGACATGAACCAGACAGGCAGCGTACCATACTGTATGTTATGAGAATCTTTGTGTAGCAGTTGGAGAGAAACTCACTCTTTTCAGAGCCCATGTGGCCAACCAGGATTAACATACTGTACAAGGCAGCTTGTGGCAAGTAAACAAGACGGCATCGCTCTTGCATGACAATGACTACCAACAACCCGATGCCTTTCTGTACTCGCTTTGAGTTAATGCATGAAGTCGATTATCTGTGCCTTAAATGATGTACACCGTCCCATAATTGTCGCTGAGCTGTTGCACCGAGCTGTTCATGAGACTCTAATTCTCTTGCATGTTATGCACGAAACTCGCGTACGCACTAATTGCACGATTTGAGCGCCGAGCACACGGCAGAACGCGACGTCCACATCTGTGTCTCATACATATTCAATTTAAGGAAGGACAGAACAAAAGTGGGACGTCAGAGCAAACAAGGGTAGAGAAACAGTAAGTGGGGCTGAGTAACTGAGTGACATATCCCGCATGATAAATAAATGTTTCAGCAATTAGCAGCAGTGTGTGTGTGTGTGTGTGTGTGTGTGTGTGCGCGCATGCATACATTACTGTAGGACTTTGAGCGTTGCCAGATCCCACAAACAAGTTTTTCCCACTAACTTTTATGTTGTAAGAGTGAATTGATTTATATTCATTCTAATGGATCCGGTTAATTTATTAATAAGAAAAGTTTAGAAACGTGATCGAGCTATTTATACACTTTTGACATGCAATTCAACACACTGACATTTCTTATCTTTCCCATTAGATTTCTTTTGACAGCTCTGTTTCTGACCGCAATTTGCACCTCGTCCAAGAGAGCGCCTAGCCAGTCTGAGACGCTACGCTTTATGTGAAGAGCTACAGGCTTCAGCGAGCTTGTTGTTGAGCTCAGAAGTAACACACGCCTATATGTGAACTGTCACATCAAATCAACTATTAAGTCGCATTTTGAGTGATTTGAGTTATGGATATTTTCAGATTCCTAGTTAAAAAGCTCCATTTCGATACCAAGTGTATTACTGTATGTTGTATCATGTCTCCTTCCTGAGATAAGGCCAGTGCAATGTTTCTTTTTATGTTAAAATCCTTTTTTCAGAATATGTATATGAGGATTCTATGACATATTAAGAAAGAGCGATCCCTCAGGCTTGTTTTGACTCCAGGTTCTCGCTGCTATGGCTAAAAATAACTTGTCATTTATAGTGAAAAAAAAATAGAACTTGAAGTGAAATATAACTTATAGTGAAAAAATCCATGTTTTTCCATCATACCTGGAGTAACCAGCTTGAATAGTGTCCATTAAAGTGATTTAAAACAATGCTTAGGATGAGACATTTCTCAATTCTGTTAAAGATACAGTCTATATCGGGGGATTCTTGCTGAAAATAAAAAAACTCGTTACATTTCACCTACTGCACTCTATTGATTATAAAGCAAAACTAAGCTGTGTGACTTGGTATGAAGGGGCACAATATTTAAAGGTCCCGTATACTACTTGTTTAAATAAAAAATAAGTGCCACAGCTCCCCACAAAGTGTATTTATTTATTATTTATTTATTAATATATATGAAATAAATATTATCTCGTATACATAAGTGTCTATGTAGATGGGCTACTGCTGAGCCACCCCCCCAAGAGAACAGCCGAGCCAGGGAAGGGTATCTTATACTGTATGAGGTCACATAAGGAGGACCTTTGCCTATATGAAAAAATAGGGGAAAAAATAGACTAGGAAAAAGGAAATAGGAATATTAATATTTTTGTTTAAATTGAAGCCGCCTAAAAATGGGGAAAAAGTGAAAAACTGATCACGTGGATGGAATGCCTTTTCATGTAGATAAGATAGATGTCATCTAAATTGTAAAAAATAATATACCAGGTGAAAATTACAGTACATTAATAGATAAGCTACCTGATTTAATGCACTGCCATTTGGAAATTTTCCAGTAGCAAGAACCGTGACATCCGTTGCCACATGATGAATTTCATATCATGAACTGTTCTGGCTCTCCTCCTTCTGGAAAAAAAGTTCCTCGGTGTTAAATCACTAATACAGACTTGCATTTGGTAGAATGACAGAAAAGTTTAGTTCCAAGCTCCACGTCTCTGATCTCTTCTCTACCATTTTAAACTTTGTGGATCAGTGGAAGCGAGATTAGCTCCAAAGTCTATTTCAGCTCGCACATGGGCAGGAGCTGAAAAAAGGCTCTGTGGGAGCACTGGGAAGCCTTCAAACATGACACCCGCTCTTGCCAGCCAGCCCCATCCAAATGGTCACCGACACACCATCCGCCAAGGCTCCACTAAGCAGGCAAGGAAACCAATTCAACCGGGAATTTGTTGGGCAGAAGCTTTGCTTTCTTTTGTGAGAAAGTTCTCTCGTTCGCTTAAACATACAAAAGGCTTTGAACAGGAGCCTCCTTTATTAAATCGCATAAAGAATATCATTGTTGGAGAAGATGGCGCATAATATCTGGCAGAGCTGTTTTACCTTTTTCTTTTTTCTTCTTCTTGTAAATAAAAACATATTCAGGAAAAAGAAAATAACAAGCTACTTGATAATCAGGGAACTCTAGTGCTAGTTTCTTAGGAACATAAAATTCGAGGGAAAAACAACAACGATCAATGCTTTTAAAATTAACTTTGAACCTTTTCAAAGAACACCATGCCCGACTCCCAATCAGCGCTCGCAGTTTGCATAAATAATAGAGTCATGCAGGCGAGCATAAGTTTTACAGGAAAAAAAAAAAATATGCTAAACCTTTTGTAAGGTCTTTGCCTACAAGCTAATTTAAGCAATCGGTCAGCAGTGGATGATGTATTTCCCGGTAGCTTACTGCCTCAAAAGTCACAGGAGCAGCTACAAGAGGGGACGAGGGAATTAAAGAGGGAGGAAATCTATCATTAGTCACCCAGTGGCAGGCTGGCTGAACTGTGAGTGACCTAAGCATGGTGACCACAGGGTGGCGGAGGACAATATGTTTGCTGGCTCGCTTTTTTTTTTCTCTTCCCCCCCTCTCTCTCTCTCCTCCTTTCCCTTGACTGCTTTGTCACTTTTCTGCTCTGTCATGCCAGGGATGAAGAGACAGACGCACCATCCATCACTCTAGGCTGAACAGAGAGGTGGAGTGAGAGATTTCAGGAAGGAGAGAGAATGAAACAGTCAGCAGGTTTTACTCAATCTATCACCTTGTGCCACTAAGAGGAAGTTTTTTTTTTCTTCTTTTTCTTTCTCCGCTGCCAGAATGGAAGTAGTGGCCCAAATAATGCCAGAAGAGACATAATGGCTCGGAGCATGACAGGGATAAAAGGCACACCTGCTGAAATAGTCACGCCAACATGGCGTGTCTCGAAAGGACTGGAAATGAAACAGATTCGACTCTTTTTTTTTTTTTCCTCTTCAAACTTGTTTGAAATAGTAATAGAACTGGTCAAGACCAAAGCATGACTCTTAACAGAGTGAGAGAACTCAACAGGAACATGACTCCCTGCTGATTAGCCGAATTAGAATAGCATCGTAGAGGGGGAGGACTTGTTGTTTTGGCTTCGATGTGAACACTGATGTGTCTTGCAGTCATCAGGGAGTGTTACCAACCTCTTTTTCATTCGAGCAAGCTTCCTTTTTTTTTCTATTTTAACTTGACTGATGAACAAAATACACGAGCGGCATGGCTGCGTAGCTCCAGGTCTCGTAACTTCGGCTCTGAATTTATTCATTTTTTGTTTTTTCCTTTTTCAGGTTTCAGTTACCGTAGACAAATGCCACGTCTTTGAACACATTTATGCACAATGAACTGCAATGGATTGAAATCCCATCAAATGGTATTCATAAGATCTAGACCTCTCGACGTGTCCCTGGTAACGACAAAGCATTTCTGGATAAAGTATTGAAAAAGCGGTTCTTCAAGGGTTCCTTGGATCATTACGGGTCCTTAGCTTCCCTACTGAAGAGCTCTAAAGACGTCTTAAACCTTTTAATCCGGTTTAATCACTGTTATTACCGCAGACCAAACAAAATCATATGCGAAATCAATTAAAAAGGGAAAAGCTAAATCTTTGTGGAACTTGTTAGCTTTGGGAGCCTAATGAGACTTGAAAATGAGACATGAGCTCCTGAGGCCTGTTAAAGACTCATACATGGTGTGCTAGACATGCTTAATTACAGTGATGAAGATTTTAACCTGGACTGATTTTTAAATACTGAATTTTTTTATTACAATTTCTAGAAAATTTTATTTTTAAAAGCACATTTAAAGAAAAAGCTAAAAACGGAGTATTTAAAAAAAGTTTTAGACTGGCATCGTCTGTTCGCGGATCGTTCCCAGCTGCCTCTCACATCTGCCGTATTGTTAATAAAACCTATTTGAAAAGAATAATGCGGGGCGAAATTGCTCATTCGGCATCTAACTGCAGAATGCAATGTAGAATGAGAAAAAGAGAAGGGTATACGTCAGTGGCGATTTTAGGCATGGGCGAACGGGGCAGCTGTCCGGGGCGGCATTTTTTCATGACACGTGGGGGGCGGCACACGAACTTGGAGGAAAAAATAATAGTCTGTGCCGCTAAGAGAAGGGTGGCGCAGAGTACAGTTCACCTCTCCCAAATGAAGCGGATAAGGAGGGACCGGGGCTTAATTATGTCAGTGACACCTGACTTTCTTACAAAGAAAGTCCAAAAAAACACAGACCAATAATTTGCATTTTTTTCCCTTTATTTAATTGTGTGAAATGGCTAATAAAAATAGGTAATAAAACGATTATGATGTGGAGGTGAATATAATATACAGCATATAATATGGTGCCTAAGACTTTTGCACAGTACTGTATATATACTGTAATATAGAAAACGCGTGTGCCAAAGAAGTTACTCACACAAGCGGAAGGAGCGGATAGCGCTGTCCTCCGAGTGTGTTACGCCGCCCCCAACGGTGCGTGAGTGAGCAGTTCGAAAAGATGTGATCGGCTGGCGCCACGTAGTCTTCGGCCCTCCTGACTGAGTGGTAGTAGTAGCCTTAATGTAGCTTCCTTATTTAAAACAACATACAAAACAGATAAGACCTTCTAACAGCCGGTGCTCAGGGGTGTCTAATGAGAATACTGGGATTATGCAAGACAGGAAACATGATCGGGGCAGTTTCTCATCTTAAGCGCTCCATCCACACCTAGCGTGTGTGTCACATGACCAGAAAGACGCGCTAGTTACGGTAGTCGTGTTAGTCGGATTAGTCGAGTTGCAAGTGATGTAATATTCACGCAGATTGTACACTAGGACATTTATTTCCGCGCTTCCTTGTGTGCATTATTAACATTTATAACCACTATAGATGATTACAAAGTTTGCTAATTTATTTATGCAATTTATTCTACTTTTTAACGCTTTTATAACTTATTAAAAGTTTTTAAGAAAGATTTCAACCAATAGTGCTGCGGCAGAGTCAGATATCCCTGATGTGCTGTTTAGATTCATCGTAATTTGGTTTTAATGTGACATTGCGGCATCGTTTACTGCTGCTACAATGCACGAAAGTAAATATATTGCTTCTAACGCAGCAGTTATCTATTGTCCTGTATAGTTATGTGTATTTATTGTTGTGCGTATTCACTGTATTGTTCTGCGTAATATCAGGATTCCAATTTGTACACAACAAAGTTTTTCATTAATCAAGTTGATGCACACGGATCCACATGAATAAATAACGCTTGGTAAGAATCTCCTCCTCCATCTTTTCTTTCACAACCAGAGGATGACGACCCATGCCGTATAAGACAGCGACGACGATGGCGACGACTCAGGTTCGTGGTGCCGTGATTCGTTTATTTATTTATTTTTTAACGATTTCCTGAAACATTAATTCACACACTGGAACATGTATAAAAATCTACAACACGCCAGACACACACACACACACAAACACACACAGGCAAGCCTGGCAATCGAGCAGATGGAGCTCCGGCTCGACGTAAATAAATCGCTGCGGCTGCTTAGCGGTTTTTAAGAGCTGCATTTAAATCAGCCTCATTAGAGAGGGTTGCTCAGGCAGCAGAAACAGACAGGTATTCACAACTAATCCTTTCCTGGAGGAGGAAAAGTATAAGCGTGAGAGAGAGGGGGTGGTGGTGGTGGTGGTGGTGGGGCAACGAGGA
>JAOVVA010000041.1:4715521-4738016 GCA_028565275.1 Leiocassis micropogon
TAAAAATACATAAACTGCAGATACACCTTTACTTCGTAACTGTATGAGCACTTATGAGCACATCATGGGTCATACTGTGTGCTACAGTTACATTTCACGCTCATGCTAAATCACTGCTACAAAATGGACCACACTCTCACACACACACACACACACAAAGTTCAGATGTAACTGTTTTCTTCGTGTTGATTCATCTTCTATACCGGCAGCTGTGACGGTTATTCCCGAATGCAATTTCAACAAAAGGCTTATATTAATGTGCACGATCGAATACAACGTTGTTTCTATAGTAACAGCTCGTTCATGAGAGACACCCTAAGGAGAATAATAAACAGAAAAACAATGTGTTATACGAACCAAGAAAAAGGTATAGTGTTTTATATAATGGAGCTTCCTTTAAGGAGATGTGTGTTAAACTTAACTTTTTAAGGAAGAAGTCTCCAGTGTCAGTACTTTGCAACAGTACAAAAAAGAAAAGAAAAAAAAGAAAAAAAATATTACACACAACTTTGCTTTATAACAAGGCAAACAGCGATACTATTATACTATTATTAATATTATTATTTTTAGGGCCCAAGCACTATGACATCAGCCCTACTGTATGTCGTCATAGTGTTTGAGCGTCCTCTTGTTCTTCCAAGGATTTTTTTTTTTTCCAGCATCCAGAGCTTTTGGGGGTCTTAACATGCTCAAAATCTCATGGAAATTGGCAGACAGGTTGAAATGCCTTAAACTTATGCCGAAAAGTGGTTAATAACTTTTTGTGTGAAGTCATATCGAGCGACATCACATTGAGCAGCATCATCGTATGCTTTTTTTCCCCAGCATCCATGGCTTTTTGAAGATCTAGAATTTTTTGAAAGGTAGTATAAAATCATGTCATAATGGTATTGGTATGTGTTCTTTAAACACATACTCAAAAATCACACGGGTTGTGTGGTGTACCCGGGTGGCGATGACGCAGGGTGCTTGGGCCCGGTCATCGTTGCTTGCAACTATATTTATTATTATGATTATTATTATTATTATTATTATTTTTATTATTAACAACTTCAAAAAGAAGTGGAAATAACATGCCGATGGCGGAACTACTGTTTATCGCTGCTGTAATGCAAGTTATAGCTTGCCTTGCAGACGTTCCACAGCATTAAACAGAAATATAGAAGGATAAAATGTACGACTTGCCGTTCTGATATAATTAATATATCGGTGCAATCTTTGGAGAACTGCTGTGCCATAAGAATAAACCACATCAGAGAAGAGTGATATCCACCCTACTATTAATATAGGAGTTAATTAGAAGGTATGTCATATTTGAGAAAATCATATGATTTATGATTTCAATTTCAGTCATATCAAATATTAGGTTAATAATAATGAAGCGCTGCATTCGTTTTTGATAACTGGCTAAAAAAAACTGCAGTTGCCTTAGCAAATGTATCAGTTTTGCAGTAAGAGACATTACTTAACATGAAAAAAGGGACGAGGAGGATAAATGCGTCATGTGAATTCACCTTCAAAGAAATGCCCCCTGCTCCGTGGTATTAACACACCAAAACGGCTTCTCAGGGGAGAAGGGAGCAGTTCTATTATTCTGAACAATGCAGAGCAATGGTTATGTAGAGTGCAGTGAGGGGGAAAAAAAAGCTTTCCTGAGATAGACAGAGAGAGAGAGAGAGAGAGAGAGAGGCTACGTTCACATTACTTTGCTCAATTCCATGAAGTTTTTTTGGGTTGGATTGGATTCCCATGTCATGACGGTTCACATTCACAATTACACGTGACTTGATATGTCTTTGCTCGCACCGAGTGGGATAAAATAGTCAGGAATTTGTGCAATCACTCCTTCATTTTAAACAATGAATGCGATTTTTTTTTGTGCAACAACAACTAAAAAATAAAGCCATGGCTGTAGCGGTTTTATCAGGTCTTGCTAGCATTGCTAAGAAATTTTCGCGCCCTACACATGCGCAGAGGATTCCAATTTACCCGTTCTCTTTGAGGCCGCATGGCCGCGTATCGGATATTTATCCGATCTACAGTAGGATGACGTATGAAATTGTCTCAGATCTGCATCACATTTGCACGTTCAGACAGATGTAAAAAAAAAATAATAATAATAATCTGGTCTGTTTTACATCAGGGTAACAAAAAACAGAATTGATCCACTTTAGGCTGCTATTATGAAGAGGGTGAGACAAAGGTCAGTAAAGTATATTGTCTCCTCCTTTCCGCTTCCATTTCCAGAATCGTATTCCTTTAACACGTCTTAAAGTTCTCGCCACATGTTCACATTACACAGTATACCTGAATCAGGGCTTAATAACAAAGAAGGGAATAAACACTAAAACCTTAACAGACATTTCACACACCACACTCCTCCTGTTTTTTCAGACACAGCCTGGTAAATGGCCAGGAAGTGGATGTTAAGCACGTAGGTGTAGGCAGGCAAAGTGACTCCACTCTCACAGGTCATAATGAGGTGATAATTACAGTTGCTTGGGCTCTGTGTCACATTCATGGCTGACTGGTAGTCAAGCCTGAAGCTATGTATAACGCGCATACTCGTCAGGCCAGCGCGAACGGGGTCTCCTTCATCTCCGTGCCGCTCTGTGCCGAGGTCTCTAGGTAGGAGTGAGAAGGTAATATACAGTACATGAAAAAAAGAGATCAACACCTGTTGCACCGCTCTTATACATCACATAAAACTGTCTAGCGGGGAGGTAAAACTTCAGTGAGAAACGGTTCTGCAAAGGGTAAAACCTCGTGACCCGAAACCAAACGATTAACAGCAAAGACCACACGTTCGGCTTTTCCTCGCATCCGGCTGCCGCCGCTCATCTCGCTCCTGTGTGCGCGTGGGTGGCGCCGTTATATTTTACTTTATAGCACGACATGGCTGAATTCTCCAATCTCAATGCTTGGATTAATAATCTCTGAAACCAACTCTAACTGTATTTCCATAGCAACAGCTCACTCATAAAATGCATAACTTAAGCTTAAAAGTAAAAACTAATTAGCAAAAGGTCAAAAATTATCCGCACTCTGGCTGTATAACTTATTTCAATTACCTTTTAGAAAAGACAAATAAATCATTTTTCAACATAATCTCGCTTGCTTCTCAATACACTTTGTCTATCTGTCAACAAACTTCCGTATTCCCTCATTAAAAATGTTTTAGGCTGAGCTACGAGTCACGAATGCACCGCTGTCTTCACTTCTTCATCAGAAGTGAATCTTCGTCTTCGTAGGGCTGATTTCAGGGGACCAAACAGGTGGAAGTCCAACAGGGAGAGATCAGGACAATAGCGGGGATGCTTTAACACCTCAAAACAAAGTTTTTGCAGATTGTCGACCGTATGGAGTGCAGTCCTCTGTGTTTAATCTGAAGGCTTCAGCTCTTCAATAAGCGTCTCACTGTAACGAGCACTGTTGATTGTTAAACCTTTTCCTGATAATGTTCCGATACCGGCCTTTGAGAATCCCAGAAAAATATAAGCATCAATTTTCCAGCTGATGGTTGACTATTTCACTTTTTCTTGGTCGGCGATTGAGGATGTTTTGGTTCCATACTCTTTCGGTTTACTCTCAGGCTCGTAGTGATGAATCCATGTTTTGTCACCAGTAATGATTCTCTTTAACAAATTTTTACCTTCCTTAGAGTATCGGTCCAAATTTAATTTGAAGATATCCAAACATTTCTGTTTATGAGTGGCTGATAAGACGGTGCTGGCCAACAGAATAATTTTTGAACATTTTTGACTCGTATAATTTAATTATTGACATGGTAAAGCTTTCACTGTTTGTTTGTGGAAGGAGTCTCCAGTGTCAGTGCTTTGTAGTCTTTCTAACATTTTATTTGTATTTAAATTAATAGGGAACCGACTTGACATCTTTCTCTTGATTATGTTCTTATAACAGCACACCATGTCACGTCTTATTCTTAACGTATCAGCCGCCGCTGTGTGGACAGGGTGATTAAACTGTATATACTGCAGATGTCATTCAATATCCAGTAATTAAAAACATTCATTTGTTCTCAATTCATTACATTCCACATTTTTGTAGTAAAATCTGAGCTACTTCAATAAAGCCTCAACATTTTCAGTAACTTTATACATTAAAAGGAAAAAAAAAAAAAAAAAGTCATGGTGAATGTAAAACTGACCAATTATCCCAAATCAGAATTTTTTAAGGACTACACCATTTGGCGCATGACAGCGGAAGACATTTTCTTTATATCTTTATCATTCTCGCATGATTACACACGTGGAAAGCGCAGGCAGCTTCAGGAGACGGAGGTAATTTGAAAAGATGACAAGCTCCCTCTATCTTTTATGGCCATTGTATAAGGGATGTGAAAAGGCAATACAAAGAAAGAATAATTTCCCTTCGATTCTCTCCGTGGTAAAGCTGCCTTAGATATCGCAACACGTTCCAAAACGGAGGAGCGTCCGGACTTAAATTCCAAGGCCTGAGAGCGACAGGGCATTTAGTCCGATCATAATTGGACGTTTTTTGTTTTGTTTTTTTAAACTTTGGAAGCCGTTGACCCGAGACAAACGCTCTCAGTAAATATGACACTCCTATTTTATTATTCTCCGCTGCCGAGATTCAGATTTGCTCGTTGTGGAGGTTAACACCAGGCCACGTTGCGCTGTGTGTCACTTCCTAGCTGACTTAAACAGGTTCATGTATAATGTAAGAGTCTACGTTTTTTCAATACATGAAAACCGAAATGAGAGAGGGAAGCAACCTTCAAGCTAAGAAATTATTTCTACTTAAGGCAAAGAGTCTAAATATGGTACCGGAATTTTTTCTAATTAATAAGAACCATATTATACAGCTGACAGAGATAAAACTGCAGAAACACACCCCGAACCGAGAACTTGCGCCAACTGATTTATGATGATCTCAGATCGCTAATCGGAGCCACTCGGGTTCGGATGACCCCAACAAGCCGGAGCGATTTCTCATTACCTCGCACATGACCACTATTAAGGAATAACGTGCACTCGTTTTGAGCGAAGTCCATAAAGCGATGAACTAAGTCTGATAAATCAACACTCGATGAGACGAGAGATACAAAATACAATTCGGTCAGATTAGATGCACTGTTTAATCAGCTTAAAAAAAGGAAAATTGTTTCATTCTGGTCCCTTTGTGCACGACAGGCTGGTCCTGCATCAGACGATATTCATTTAATTCCCTTTTGATGGGCTTCAAACGTGCCAGTCTCCATCTGCCAACTGAGATTGTACAAGACATGATTGATGGTGCAAAAAAAAATAAAAAAAACATTTAAGGTTTGTCGGACTGGAGTCATCTTTTTAAACAGGTCTGGTGTAAACTCGAGAGTTATTTGGATGAACTTGTGACCTGCTTTAGGTCATACATGAAAGTTTGTTGAGAATGATCTTGAGCATCTCTCTCTCTCTCTCTCTCTCTCTCTCTCAGCACCCTGGCCATGGCTGTTTGAAGGTTGGGAATGGGGATCAGACTGAAGCGACGATGAAACAAAGCATCAAAGAATGACTAGGCAGAGAAAGAGAGACAGAAAGAGTTTTTTTTTATCTTTCCTCGCCATGCACTCCACTCTCTTTCTCATACAAAGGAGCAATCTTGATTTGCATGGCAAAAAAAAAAAAAAAAAAAACCCCGATGATCCCCTCCAGATGGGTTTGTGACAGCTTCCTCCACTTTGAACTGTGCTAGCCTAGCAGCATCGTTTTTAACCCACACACTCTTCACGTAGGAGTGCGAGTGGCCTCAGCCCACACAAACACAAGCGCACTCACTAGATGCATCGCCGTACAGATCCTCCTGCTTAACGCTGCACCATATCATAGCTCATTAACTTTTTTCTTCCTGCACTTCACCACAATGTGCACATTGACCCTGCTATGGCTAAGACCGATAATTTATTCTTGGCTCCTGTGTCTCTTTTTGTTTCCCTTCTTTCTCACACACACACCTGTTCATTACCATCAAGATGATATCTTCCATAACTCTTGAAAGTCAGAGCTTGAGCATGAGGGCATGAAAAAAAAAAAAAACACAAAAAGGTTGCAAGTTTTCTATACTGTATGTGAACGATAAACAGTTGACTAATCAGCTTTCAGTTCAACAATTTGTGTACCACATTTTTTTAAAGGCTCAGATGTAATGTCTGGAAATTAAAGGAGTTTTTTTTACCCCGACATCTTTAACTCTGGCCTCCGTAGCAAAAACTCGCCTCGATAAGCCTCTTTGAGCTGGCACGCGCCGCTGATCTGATTCTAAACTAGCCGAGTGGGATCAGACAGAGATGTGCAACCTGCGGCTCCGAAAGCGCAGCTCATATGAGGCTACGTTTTATTTATCCTTAAAAGACGACAAACTAACTTGAAAGAAATTCCTTTGGCAAGAGCATGAGTGTACTTAATGATAAGAGGAAAAAATTACTATTATGGAAGGAGTACAAAAACATTTCTGATTTTCAACAGTGTTCAACCACAAAATGAAAAGTTCAAGAAAAATATTTTTTCTTTAACACCAGATGAGAAAGCAGCATATTATATAAGTGACCACTTTTTAGACAAAAAACTAAATGGAAGCTGCTGTGTTTTGCACGCCAAACAGAAGAGGGTGTGACAGTCAAATCCCTCAGAAGAATGGTGGGTGTTTCTACAGGATGCTCAGTAAAACTTGGTAGCTAATTTCCTTATAAAACTGCACAAACTGTACCTGAGACTAAAGCATCGTAACACCAAACACTGACTTTGTTTCATTAATTACTGCTTGCTGGGCTTTGTTTTTATGTTATTTCTTCCATCAGCATCCTTGCTTTACAGCATTTTGGGTTTTTTTTGCACATCAATGTACTACTTTAAAACTTTCAAATCATGGGTCAATTACGTACATTTCCAAACCTAACCTGCATCTCCTTGGCATCCCGTCTATTCAACACCTGCCTAGTTAATGTTACGCATACGTTAATACAAACTGCATGAATTCTGTCATGTACAAGTCCACACACAAATTGAAATCTAATATAGTAATATGTTGCTGCAAAATTAGAGCAAATTTGTGGTCTACAAAATGTATTTAGGGACAATATAGTTCATCACTGTCAAGTATTAAACCCCTAAACACACGAAACAAACTTCTGAAATCCTGGAATTCAACTGTTAGTAGCGCATAATAACAGTATGCGGTTTATTAGCCATGTCCAGGTCAAAGCACATAACATTTAGGATTTTCTGTGGAAGATGTACAGTAGAACTGCACTGTGTCAGGAAGGCTAATCAAGATCAAGTGTAGTTCTTTCATGTACAGGTAACTCAATAAAAAGTCCCTAAACACTGATTCTATAATATCTATAATGCTTTGCCTTTAAGTACAAACTTTAAAACAAACTCCTGGGACTCTTTTTTTTCTTTAGATTATTTATTCCTCCATTTCTACCTTCTCTAATGAGGTGCTGTAGGAGAGAAGGTGTTCTCCATAATCGACTGGAAGAAACTTCATATTTTCTTTTTGGAGTGCCCGCTTCTCACATAATAATCCAATTCTGGTGGATTAAACCAAATCTTGTGTTCATGTGTTAAATGTATTTCATAATTGGAAAGGAATAGGACTAGAGATTTCTGCTTTAACTTTAACACAACACAATTCATGCACTAAATCACATACTGTACAGGCTGTGAATGGGTTCATAATGCATAATGCACTTAACTCCACTAACCTTACTACTGTCAAATGATAATAAACTAACAGCTACTCTATTTGTTGCAGCACTACACCGCAGCACAACCTCTCGACAAGTACTTCCATCTCCTCGTGTTGTGCACTCTCCAGTCCTTCTCTTTCAAGTGTTTATCCAACCATTCTATGGCTTCAGAAGTGCGTCTCGCCGTTAGTGCATGCTGACATGGAGGAACTAAGACAGAGTGACCAGGATGACTGTGGATCTTGATAACGGTGTATGGTTTAATCGAGCAGGGTCTGTTGAAAATGTCCTGTGGGGAATCTGCTGCCAGTAATGGCATGATTTCCACTATTCCCTCAAGGGTATTCTTCCTGAGCATTACTGTTGACATGTCAAGCTGTAATGTCTTCAGTGATATGTTCTATATTGTGTAAGTGCAAAAACTTTGGGGTCTCAATCTCAAATTCCTCCAGACAAAAAAGAATGTATAGTAAGAGATTTGTGTCTGGGCAAACACACTGGGGCAAAAGGACAAACAGTAGAACTAACACCTGGGACTTTTTTAAAATCCCTTTGTCCTCCATTTCTACATTCTATAATGAGGTCTTCTCCACAATCGACTGGAAGCAAGCCTCTAGATCTGACTCCATATTTCTTCTTGGAATGCCTGGCTTTACGCTGCATTACGTCCTCACAGCTCCAGGGTTTCATCCCTGAACTTGGGCTACTATCTGGTGGATTTTCAAGTTCTCACAGCATCCACATGGATTTTTGATTCTTCCCTGCTGAAAAAAAACAAAAATAAGATTCCAGGAGGTGGACCACTGATTGGAGGGCCATGAGTTCCCAGAACTTTCAAGCTGCCTTGGTTGAATCCTTGACCAAAGCGCTTAACCCTCAGCTGCTATAGCCCGTCTCAATCTTACAGTAAGTCACAATGGATAAAACAAAAATGAGCCAAATAAGGAAACTTTACAGTAAATGTAACTGTTCTTACTCAATACTGGACTGGCATCCCATTCCAGGTGGCCTCACACCAAGTGATTCTTGATCATCAAATAGAAAAAGTGGTTACTGAAATATAATGGTGTAATGGTGTTAAATGATTGGGTTGGGGTGATGGAGGTCCTTAAAGTGTTGAAGTTACCGACAAGTTCTCCACTGATGGAAGTTACTGTGTTGTCACTCTTGTTTGCACATTTACACATGTGCATGTGGACATTATGTTGTCTTTTTCTGTATAGGACTTTCTATAGTTTCTGTTAATTTATAATGTTAATCTGGTTTGTCTCAGCAAGCCAGCTAATTAGATTTCTTAGTTAGTTAGCTAGTCAGTTTTCTGTTAATTTATGTTGTAAATTATGTCGTATGGCATACTGGAGGAACGTTGTTTCTTTTCATCGTGTACTAAACTGTATATAGTTGAAATGACAATAAAAGCCTACTTACTTACTTAAAGGGATTTAAAAGTTTTTTTTTCTTAAAGTCTGTGAAGTTTGTCTCCCAGAACACGAGTACAAAGTAATCGGGCCCAAATTTCACAACCCTCGTTCCGTGCCAAAATACATTCCAGAATTTAGCCGAGACTCATATGTAGCAACTGCAGTGCACCCTACTGATCTAAATCAAGTTTGTATCTTTCAAAGTTACGGTACAAAGTACAAATTTACCTCTTTTCTTACCCCGTTGGTTTGGCCTCATGGGTAGGCCCGGTAAGGCCCCGATTACTTACGTTGCACTTGTGTTCTGGTTGGCAAACTTCACGATCAGTATGCAGAGCAGGAACATTTCTAACAACTCTATTTTTATTATTTTGATTTAGCATTATTACAGCGGTCATCTGCATAGTGATGATAAAGTCGTTGTTGTTTAAGAAGCTATGTCAGACCTTGGGGTAGATACCAGACCTCTAAATGAATGCGACAGTTATGTTCAGAGAGCTGATGCACAAGATGCACTCTTGTTCCACGACACATATATATCGCTGGTCTAATAAAAAAGACTGTGATCTTATTTGTAATCTGCTCATACTGAACAACTCACTTCACATTGTTTGCCTAGACTCTTCTCCACTTCCTCCGTATACTGTAATGATTGATAATTCCACTTATTCTGAGAAAGAGCTCCATTTAGAATCGGGGTTTACCTCTTAAAGTTTCTGCCAAAACATGCTTTTACTGTATAAATATCTGACTAACGTTTACTGTGATGCATTGCTGATATCAAAACCCCTGTTTAGAAAACGCAAGCAGAAAAACAGGTATTATTGATCATGGTGTAAAAAGGAGGTTTAATAAGCTTGATCTATGAAGCTTGCTCGGATGTAGAATCACATCCTTACCGAAGTTCCTCTTGACAGCGGGCTAACTATATTCAATCAACATGACAAGAGCTTCTTCCAGTTCGCCATAACACTTCAGACGAATGCTCTCGCAAGAGACCAAAAAAAAAAAAAAAGTCGTCCTCGGTGAGAGACTGTTGCAGTTTCAATTTTATAACTTCCAACTCGGTCGAAACATAATGCAACAGCCACATCAATAGTTATCTCTTTAGCCCTCCTCAGGCAGCAAATCACTGTAGGAACAGATTCGTTTTTGAGTTCGAGGGGCTTGTGTATAATTTATCACGGAGCCGGTCTCGGCTGGGCCACGCCGTCGATTTCGAGCGTGAGAAGAGCCGAACGTAGCCTCAGAGTTTTCAAACAGCTTAGCTCCAGAAACAAATGAGCGTGTTTCAATATGGCTGCAGGTTTCCATTCTGGATAGTGATTTCTATTCTCTCTGTTCTCCTCACCCCCACCTCACTCCCGCCTTTCAGCCTGGGAAAATGAGCCTCGTGCACTGGCTGCTGTGTCGCGGAACGAGTGCAGTAAATAATGCATGCAATCATTTATTTATCTTAGAGAGATGCGCACCCAGGGACATGGAAGACGGAGAGGCGTGTGGGAAGAGAAAGGAGGAAGAGAAGAAACACAAACAACAACAACAGCAGCAGCAGCACTGTCTGTACGCGTGCATGAAAGAAGAGAGATAGCATAGGGAGAAATGATAATTCGCTCACGCATTATGGCTGTTTCGGAGGTCATTTATTTTTGCTTTGTTGTGCATCCCGGGCTTTTGGTTTAAAAGAAAAAAAAGAAAAAAAGAAACGATGCAATACAGGCATTAAGTGATAGTAGGCGTCTGGGGGATAATTTGCATGCAAGCTCATCCGTCTAAAACTAGAATTAACTAGGAGAAAGAAAGGACTTTTTCCCAAAACTCGGTTTAAAGTCAGCGTCCCGTGTGTATTAAGAATCTCAGAGACGCGCTTGCTCTGGGGACGGCTCGGTATTTTGGCAATCAAATTATTTTGTAGATGAAAGGCAAATACTGATCTTTGATCAGCTCTCTCATTCAGGGATGTTCGAGACATGCAGTACAATCATGGGTCTTAACCTTTTGTCCTTTCTCTGAGATATACAGTAAATAATGATGTGGCCTTGTTCTAATGTTGAATTCAAATCAAAACACTGCATGGAGGAAAACAGTATTAAGAAAAAAAAAAGCAGAAATACATTCAAATATGGATTTTGAGTTGTGATGCCCAGTATGCTATAGAACGACTAAGCAATGAGTCTTCGAATGAATACGGACGCATTGATAACGACATTAGGGATCAGGCATCCATCCAACATGGTGCGCATTCATTCGTACCCTAAATAAAATGCACCATGGGTAACAGAGTAACTAGTAGTATTTCACTTTCAATTACACGTCAGAAACACAGAGTACTGATGCCTCCTTAACAGTGACTGAAATAAATTGTGAAATCTTCTACGTTAGACAGATTTCCACTGACATACGGTAGGAGAACGAGGGTTTAAGGACAACACGCTGGTTCCATTAAGTCTGGATTTTTCTTCCATTTAAAGCAGGCATACTCGGAGCGGATCTGGCTTCAGTTATACCCAACAAACATTGCATTTCTCCTGTAAACAAAGCCAAAGTGAAAACTGGACGTGGAAAAAAAAAATAGGACAGATGACGACGAAAATCACCAAATACATACTGGCTTCATGACAAATGTCTGAACTATCATGATGAGGTGTGCTCTCTGTCTTCTGGAGCCACTTTATCCAATCAAAACTGCAGAGGAAGAGGTGACATGTTTGCAGCAGCGAGTTCATCTCTGGACCGTCTTCCGAAACACGTCCCAAATCGAAATGTGACACAAAGGTCTAGCCCAGGTGTCATTTGTGGAAACCTGTGAACCTTTGGCTCGCCCTCGGGCCTTTTACTTTGTGTTCATGACTGAGAACTGGAAACCTTATGCTTCAGACCTTAGAGCGTTCGTGAGACCTTAACTGCTTAAGGTCAAAAAAAAAAGAAAAAAAAAAAAAAAAGAGAGCGCTCACAGTGAGCTATTGCTTTATTGGATTGGGTTTGGATATAAAAAGATCTGAAATAGCTTTTAAAAATGCACACTGGATAGTTATTGCTTGAATTGGATTAAAAGTGGATGTAGGATGAAAGCTATGGTAATTCACCAACAGCATTAAAAACTGTTATATAAACGTATTACATTAGCATTAGGGGGGGAATTCTTTTTTTTATTATTATTTAATACTCTTGTCAATATCAGATCAGAAAGAAGTGCATAAGGTTCAGAGCATCCTGTCTTCCAGGAGCCGTAAAATCATTCCAAGGTTTTGTTTAAAAAACTGTGCATGGAAGGTTAAAGACGAGCGAGGAACAATAAACCGTGTTGTTTGCTAGTAATAAACTTTGCGAGTTGCTACACATGGCTCTGTTTTTCTTAGCACACAGCATGGCAAGTTTAAAACAACAGTCTGCGGTGGGTCATGGTGTCAGTCAGAAGACTTCTCATAGTGAAAAGTAAATGCCTCTTGGCGACACTAACTGTAGACAAATCCCAGCAGGCTGTCGAGCTTTGAAAAGACGTGAATATTAGGAAAGAGAGGTGTTGTAGAGTAGGTTCTCTGTCCTATTAAAGGTTAGGTCAAAGTGGATGGTTTTGCACATTTCTGTAGACTTGCGATGTCTGATATCCGAGTGCTTTGCGTACACTATATTATAGTGGATATTGTCATAATGTCAGAGATGGACGGAATTCTTGCTGCACATTCCGCACTGCCTCTAATCGAAACACACACGTCTTTGACTGAAGGTCCTACTTTAATAAAGAACCTTCTGTCAAGGACACGTATTTCTTTCCCTCTTGTGATTTTGATCCAGTGTTAAGGTCATCAGGTCCTGCTGACGGTACTGTATATACACCTACCTGGTACATATATCGCACCGCACCATTCAGACTCTGACAAATTGCTTATAAATGAGTAAGAAAGCAAAGCAGGAGCAATGCGGTGCAAGGATCGAGCAGGATATTAGAAAAGCGTTCTATAATCAATAAGTGACCCGCCCATGATATGGGAGGTGGTGATGTCGGCCTGTCACAGAGCTCCTTCCCTTACACAAAGACAGCTCCGAGCCATGATCAATGAGCCCCTAACATCAAGATATCCCTCTGCTGAAAGATGAATGACCCCAATATGGAATCGGTCATGGTGTCAATGAGAAACCAACAGACAGACATGAGAGTCCCTGAACATCAAGGGTGCAATGGCAAAGTAAGTCACATCTACCATAGTTACTACAAAACAGAAAAAAAAATGCGTTAACATGCACTTTAAAAGAAAAAAAAAGAGAGATAGAAAGAGGGGGAGAGAGGATAATGGTCTTACCTGAGCTCTAGTTCAGGGACTTTTGTAGAGATTGTTTTTTTTTTTCTTTTTTTATGGTCAGGCTGTCCGCATAGAGGTGACATGTATTTGGCAGTGACGCCACTAATGATCAGGAGGTCAGCTATAAAATTCAGCTTTCTGCTCTAGCACTTTGGCTCCTGTCCAAGTCTTTTCATTGTGTTTTTTTTAATTTTTTTATCATATTAGGTTTAATGACTTCATTCAGAGTTATACCAGATTTATTTCAATGCCTGACGCTTCGACAATTTCTTTTTCGCTGGATAAGACAGGCACAACTGCTAATGGGAAAACGGAGCCATTCTGAGTTACAGTCAGACTAATGAAGTGAAATTAAATCGGAAAAATCTCCCTTTATTGTTCCAGACACTGCTGCTATAGAGTGACATAATCCGGATGTCTCGTCA
Organism: Leiocassis micropogon; assembly: GCA_028565275.1. Lineage (NCBI taxonomy): Eukaryota > Metazoa > Chordata > Actinopteri > Siluriformes > Bagridae > Leiocassis > Leiocassis micropogon. The sequence goes on from JAOVVA010000041.1 coordinate 4,729,380, forward strand.
TGTTGCCCTCAACCTTGAAAATGCGTACATCGGGTTTACACGTATAAATATCACTCGCGCAATGATCCAGACAACCGATCGTGTAAAACTAGCAAAATGCACGAAAACATGCAGGATGAGGTTAAAAGTCTCAGTCGAGGTTCACACCAAACATCAGAGTAAGGGGGAAAAAAAATGTTATCCTAGTGATCTTGTGCGATGCTTTTCTGCTCGGCACGGTTGTCAAGAGTGCTTATTTGAGCCAGCTTTAATCAGTCCAGACATTCTCCTCGAGTGGACAGGGAAGTAGTTGGCATGCTACAGCCTTGTAATGTTAAAAACAGAAGGCTCTTCCCCACTTCTCCTCTTCATGTCACTACTAATCTAGGTTTCGACACGACCGGCAGAGAAACTTTAAGACAAAAAAAAAAAAAAAAGGAGAAATACTGGGCATGAAGCGTCAACGCTGGAAACAAAGGAACGGACGATGAGACAGCGAAAAAAAAGACATGTCCGAGGAAAGACGGATCATTAAAGTGAGAGCGAAGAAAGGGAAGGCGAGAAAGAGGTGAGACGGCTACAAGGAGACGCGACAAAAACAGAGCTGGTTTGTGGACAGGGGACGCGTCTCCAGGCTTACGGATGTGATATTCATCTTCGGGAAACCCATTACCCATTCCAGGGCCATATTTTTTCCCTGCCTCCTTGGCTGGGGCCACGGCGAGGTGACGCAAGGGGAAGAGAATTCAGAAAAATAATTGGAAGGTCAGGTTTGATAATGGCCACTCCAGTGAAAAACAAGCCCTTAATTGGTGCGAGGGCTGTTCAGTGAGTTTTCAAGGTAAAGTGTGAAAGCATTCATTATTTCCCTGACTCACTCACATTGTCTCAGCCCTAGAGGGATGGCACCCAAGCTAGGACAGCTGCGTGGCCACAGCCCTGAAAACCGCTGACTTTTCACCAAGACATGAGCTGCTCTTCTAATGAGCCGGGAAAAGACCATTATGGCAGGTATTTAGCTAACGTTTAACGCCGGAGGAACAGAATCTTTGGCACGTACAAATAATTTGCTCCTAACATGATGCATGAGGGAAAAAAAAAAGAAAGAAAAAAAAGGCGAGTGTGCAGACTTCCTTGATACACAATAAAAAGGTGAGACAGAGAGAGACAAAAACGGAGCAAATAAAGTTAATTCAATACAATTCACAACAGGGCGAAACATGCGTAGTGTGCAGCGGCGCATAAAAATTCAAATGTATTCAAATTGAGACGTGCGTAAGGCAGAAAATATTTTAAAAAACATTACTGTATCTATTATTCTTTACGTAAAAACTACAAACGAAAGATAATGAACACCTCGCTAGGAGTCTCTAAGGACGCTTTCGCCTATTAGCATTAATAATCAGACAGCATTTGGTTTATATATTTGGTTCATTAGATCGAGTTTGCGTTCACATTGTATGTAATTAAAAACAAATAATCTGTTGGGGTGGAAAGTTGGGAAAAGTTTAAAAACGCATGAATACGGTGATGACGAAAAAGTAAACAGGGACAACATGAAACTTGTGCTAAAGGCGGAACTTTTTTCTTTTTTTTTTGGTCTAAACACCCAACGTGCATTGCGGCTCAGGTCGTGCAGTTTAATCTCTCTTTCTCTCGCTCTCTCTTTTTTTTTTCCTCCAAGCTTAGACCAGATCAGATTTTTTATTGACTTTTAATTTTGTTGAGTGTGATAACTGTTCTGTCGATCACAAAATCAACCGCACCCAAGTTTCGTCGTATCAAAAGTAGAAAGTTCATGTCAAAACAGATAGCTTTACTAATTCGCGAATTACACCGAGTTACTCAAATCGTACGCGATGCAACGTAGTAAACAGAACCCTGCGCCGCTTCCTCAACATTTCAGCTAATTAACAGTCAACAGACTAGGCGGAGCTGTGACTGCATTCAGCCTTCATGTTTTGGCCCAAACCTGTCACCACACAGCTGTACTCTCAACACACATCATTGGAGCACAGCCAAGAAGCATCCATACTCCTTATAGAACGAGCTTACATAACCAACAAAAAAAAGAAATTCCATCAGCCACCCAGTGCTTAGTGGCAGGCCGGCCTTCGGAGCTGACAAACAGCTGCGTGCGTTCCGCATATTCGCAGATCCCTCACAGGGCACAATTTAGACAACCACTCTTCCTCATCAGTTTGAACAGAGCACGAAGAGAACACGGCGTTCAGCAGCATCTGGCTCCTCAACCCAGCGTGAGGAACCTTAAGCGATACTCCAGTCTCAGCTTGAGTGTCACGTAGTAGAGGAGCCTGAGGTAAGTCATGTGAAGCAGATGCTCATTTGGGAATCTTTTTTTTTAAAATATATGTTGTACCAATATGTTCATTCTCAAAGGAGATCCACTTCAATGTGGACAGGGAAGCTCAAACAAGTGCGTTTCTACACGTAGCGGTAAAGTTACAGTCAAGTTTAAAGTAGTAGTGCAGACTAAAAAACTCTGCACGTTTTTTGTGATACATCCGATAGCATTTTGTAGATGCTGTGAACCAAGTGTAAACCCTGAGTACAATTACTAGAGGCGTTCAAATCGAACCAGGACTTGACTAGCTGCAGTAAAACGTCGTAAAGAACGTCCATGAATGACAATCCTGGCCGAGGTGTCTTGGAGCACACTGCAGTCGGAGCACATTCACGTGAACATTCACGTGTGGAACACCTGAGCCTTGAATATCGATGGATAACTTGTCGGCAACTTGCGTTAGAGACGGCGAACAGGGAACTGTACAATCATTTACGAACACCAGTTGCACCTCACGGGAACTTGCCCAGTAGTTATGGTCACACTCCTCGTAAAGTCCTGACCTCGCTTCAAGTAATTTCCACATGTCTGGGACATTAAAGGAGTTCCTGGTAGGCCAACATTTCAGTTGTGAAGCAGGCGATCCGATCATGAGAAAACTTTCTACCTTGATGGTATCCAAGCACTGGTGAAACTCTGGGATAAGTGCATCAGTGAAGCAGGGTTTGCTCTTACGACTGACAGATAGCATCACCTCCGACACAGCACTAAACCCGGGGAGACACAAGGTTATTAATATTTGGAAACTAGAGTCAGACCATAATTTCTGTTCAGATCAAAAGTTCCTGATCATGAGTTTTAAATATAATGCATTCTCTAATACACCAAAAGCAGCGCAGACAGGGACTTGGGTTTGGAGTTGCTTTCTGAAGAGAAGAAAGACGGGGGGCAGGTGAGGTTCTTGTGATCGTGGCTGAAAGATATGAAAGGGTTTCAGTCGTTTCGTCCCATGGGCGAAAAAGAGGAAGATGGATCGACGATATGGGAGTCGTTATGGCGTAATGGTTTCATGTTTAGACACAGTGTATGACATAAATGTTAACACACGAGTGACATTTTGGAAATATTGATCGAAACGGATTACCATCTATAAGTGTCTAGCTGTACTTTTCTTTTTTTAAAACAATAACATTTTAATGATTTTATTTAAAAATCTTTCTCAGAATCAACATCTGGTTTGATCATTTGTTTCCTTTCATTATTATAATTATGATTATTATCATTTTTAACCAGCTTAACCATGTTTTTAAATGGTGCGCGTTGATGTAGTGAGAATATTTTTAGAGCAGTTACCATTCATTCAATACCGACACCAGGTTTAAATTTATAAGCTCCACCGATTCATTTAGTCTCAGACAGAATGCAGAATGCGCACTTTCCTTAGAAAAATAACAAAGGAGAAAAAGAAAACCAACAACATACGTGAACATAATGAACCTTCAGTGATGTGCAAAGTTAATTAAGAGAAGGACAGAATTAGTAAATTATGTCCCCTGTGCCGAAATGTCCTTTAGCGCGTTTGCACATCTTTCTAATACTCTGTCACTGCTGCTAGAAAATAAATGATTCCAATGAAGGATTACACGGGTAAACCATGCAGTATTGATTTACTCACCCTCCCATTTATAACCTGTTCATTTGTACTGCGTGTTCGAATCCTGGTCACGAGACGCAGCCTGGAGCTCAGCATGTAGCTCCTTCTCTTACACACACAAAAACAGAAGTGAACACAAAAAAAGTCTTGCACTGAAAAGCTTGTACTGAATATTCTGATTATTGGCTTCCTGTGCTTATGAGATGCACGGACGTGTTTTAAAGTCAAGCCGATTCTTTCTAAACTGGGACAAACGAGACAGCCTTCAGGATGACTCTGGGGCAAAATTTAAGGCCACAAGTAAGACAAGGTCGATGTAATTCCGAACAAGTGCGGCATAATGTAAGTACAGGACAGTACTAATATATTCACAGCACAATCCCGACTATATCAGACAGCAGGATGAGCATAACGGTTAGTCGAGCTGCATAAGAATGTAAAGCTGAACAGATCGAGTCTCTGAGTGTGAAAACATGTGCGAACTTGATAACGTCTTAAAAAAAAAAAAAACACACGAATTCTCCAACAGGCTTTTGAAAAAATGTGCATCTTTTACATCATGTCCCGTTTGCATATTTGACTTAACGAGTGCGCCGTGCGGGGCATTCCTTCATAAAGGTGCAAAATGCAAGGTGGAGTCGATGCGAGTTGATTAATTTTGCACCCACTAAGCCTGAAAGTCACTTTGGGAACGTCGATTGTGTGTGAAAATTAATGTCTGGAGAAAAATGAAATGATACCAAGTATTAGCAATGAGAAAGCTCATTGGAATTACACCTTCATTTTAATTTTTTTTGTAAGAGATCAATTAACATTATCACAGTCCGATGGTCTCAGTAGCGAGATGGTTCCATATTCGATCCCCGCAACGTGGCTGCTATTTGCACCCGCTACGTATCTCATTACCTGCGCAAACCATAAACGCTCGTTATTTCAGTTCTTACTAAATTAGAGCGCGTGTGATTGCGCACCACTGTAAGATCCATCGAAGCTCTAGTATCTGTTAACGCCACCATTTGTGATCTCCTATGATAAAGCTTAAACAGAAAGAGAAGTATGCATGGTGGCTTATACAGAATCAAGACTTTCTTTTTTTTTCTTCTCCGAGAGAGCATGAGCCTGAATATCAATGAGAAATATAGACAGAAAGAGAGAAAGGAAATGAGAAAGAGCAAAGGAGCAGAATAAATGTGAGCTTAAATGCCGAGCCAAATGTAAACAGCACAAGCAAACTTTTTTTTCTTTTTTTAAATTGGATTGCCAACAACAGCAGTATTAAAGTGGAATTATTATGCAAAATTCACTTTTTAGTCATTTTTAGATATTCAGATCTCAGGAGTGCGTGTACAAACAAAAGACATGAGGGAAAAAAAAAAACACTCCCTTCTAGTCCTTTGTACATTTTTGTGTTGTCAAGGCAAGACAGCTTAGATTTTTACTATTATTGTGACATTATATTACTGCTCTGCTTTGCTGTGCTGTTCTCTGGAGTGGGCGTGGCTCAGCTGTAGCTCATTTAAATAGACACTGAAACTGTACATTTGAAGGAGGAATAAGGTATGAAAAAAATGCATTGGCTGAAAGGTTAACACTAAGAATGGGAATCCCCAGGGATCTGCGATACGATAGTATCATGATATCCATGTGCCGATTCAATTAGTCTTGTGATTATGATATCATCATGATTTTAAAAATACAGTGGTAACTCGGCATACAAATTTAATTAGTTCTGGGGAGTTCTTAAGGCGAAGTTTCGTAACGCACATCGTATTTCCTATTGGAAATAATGTAAATGCAGATAATCTGTTTCAGCCACCCAAAAATATCACCAATATTACCAATTTAGAACATGTAGAAAAGACATGCAAATGAAGTAAAATAGACATTAAACCTTACTTAACCTTAATTTATGATTTCTCTTAGCACCGGCTGCTTCAAAAAAACTAAACTGAACATGGCTTCCTTTTCTTCTTGCTACCGTCCTTGATAACATTCCTGGGGCCCATGGTGATGTGTTTTGCACAAAATGCAAAAACCCACACAAAAAAATATCTAAACTCGTTCAATGGGCTTTCCACTGGCGCAAACAAGTTTTGAACGGCTCCCGGACACATGCGCAGCTTAGCCGGCGCACCGAACCGATCCTTCACTCGTATGCCGAAAATGCCGAGACAATTTTTTTGCAAAATTTCAGTTGTTAAGGCGAAAATTCTTAAAGTGGGGCGTTCATATGCCGAGGTATCATTGTGTGTTTTTTTGTTGTTGTTTTTTTTAGATTATGTTAGCAAATAATTTGCTCCTAACACACAGCATCCATCCTGTCGTGTCTGAAAATGTGTAAATGGTTCAGAATAGATTTATAGCTGTACTACCACGCAACCAGCAACATTTTACCATCTCAAATGCAAACACATAGAAAATAAAAAATAATAATTAAAGAAAAAAAATCAAGTAATGATCAATTTTTCCAATTTCTAACTAACACACATGCTGTACTCAGGGGCAGCTCTGAGACCTGTGTACAGTAGTCAAATATTTAACGATCTTTAACTACATTACCTATTCTGACATTCAGTCACATGCAGTATCAATGCAAAGGACTGCTGATGCTCAAAGACATATTTGATTGTTAAACTGAAGATTAATTAACAGTATCCTATAGCCTATAAGCCTATACATATGTGATAGATCTTTGAGGTCTTTTCTGCCCCAACAAACTTTAATTCTAAAAAATTCCAACATACTTATATAAAAGGAAGATACAAAAGCATTAAAAAGTCCAGCCTCGTTTAAAGCGTGGGTGTCTTCTGACTGACTGACTGACATCCTGGAGTCTAAATACAAAACAAGAAAGGATCAAATCAATTTGCTGGCATAACAAGCTATCTTTGTGAAATGTCATAGAATGTCAAACCAAGAGGAGATGGGGGGGGGGGAAGCCATATAGGTTTATTCATATCTTTTAAAAGCCTGAGTCCTTGGGGTTCACTTACTCCCTCACTCTCTCTCTCTCTGTCCATTGTCAGATGACATGCTGGAGAGCACATTAAAAATTACATTCTCCACGGCCAGAAAGTTCTGATGACAGATCGGCGACGTGCGTTTTGGAAGGGTTGAAGTGTTTTCCTCTGCCCGAAGCCATTTATCTAGCACAGTGCCGGCATTTAGTTCTCTCTATGGACCGTTCCCCTGAGCGCGCCTGCCTTCACGCTCCCTCACCGTCCTACTCCGTCCACACCCCATTAGTAAGCGCGCGGCAGAAGGACGAACCGAGCGTCCAGCCAGGGTCCCGAACGTCCCGAAGCGTTCGGCGACGTGACTCTGACTCGTTTGGCATTTTGTTTACGCAGGCAGAAGCCGAATAAAAGCCTGTGCCCTTTTCAAGGCCAAATGCTTGGGGTTAAGGGCCTCACTCGAGGGCATAGAGCGAAGTGGTCAGATGAAGTACGTCTGAACCCCTGGGACGGGAGCAGAAACCTTTCTGCAACACTTTGCTCTGGGTCTTCGTCTGAAAACATGCCATTTTTCACTCTCTGGACAAGAAAACAAAATAAATATGGCTGCAGAATAATTATTGTATTTATTTATTTTTTGTCTAGTTGGATGTCTAATACAAAGATGTGCACTATGGGCATGGATCAGATGGCCTCTAACAGGTAGCTCACAGATGGTGTGTGTGCATGTGTGTGTGTGTGTGTTGTTCTGCAACATCTACCTAGCTTCCATCTTTGCACATCATTAGGGACCATCATGACCTGCTGAAAACAGGCTTCCTCCACACACACACACACACACACACACACACACACACACACACACACACACACACACACACAGTCACCTCCTTTTGATCATAAGTTGCGCCTCTCTCTCTCTCTGCTCGGTAAACAATGAGGTGATGGTAGCATCTCTCAGTAATGAAGCGCTTTACGGATGCTGCGCTCGTTCAGCTCTGAGCACATCCACCACAGCAACGTGTCAGGAACATGACCTCTTCTGCCTTTCATCTTCTCTGGCCTTAATGAACATCCAACCTCACTCTCTCTCTTCTGTTCTTTTCCCACTTCTTTTTCCCATCTACCTAAATCTCTCACTCTCTCATACAACCTTAATGGTTGTGAAAAGCACAAGAAAGGTGTCATTTCTTTATTTAGTTTCATGGTCACTTGACTTTTAGTTTTGTTTTTTACGCCTGAAAAGCGGGAAATCCATGCTGTAGTATGAAAGCACAACCTATTTACCATAACCCTATATGAATTTAATCTAAAAAATATATAAAACTGCACGTATACACACACTTAGAGCTTAAAGCTAGTCTGGTCTGCCTATAATATACTCCGACACCTCCACTTTAAAATAAAATAAATATATTTGACTGGAATGACATGGAAATGTTTCTATTCACCTCTTAACCCTACCTTGGCTAGCTGCCTGTAAAGTTCGTGTAATGAAAGGAGCCGGTTTAAAAACGTCATAGTTGTAGAAGAAAAAAAAAAGAAGAAAGAAATATTCCAGCCACTCAGCATACAGATGTCTAAAACCTTGCTAGCTGTACACTGAAGAAATATTGCTCTTTGATCAAGTGCACTGGATTATAATCAGATAACTGTCAAGCTGCCCATGATGCTAGAATTTATGTACAAGCGGAAAAAAATTTTTTTTCAGTTTCTCTTTCAGTTCAGGAAAGAGTAACGTTTAT
>JAOVVA010000041.1:4750738-4778736 GCA_028565275.1 Leiocassis micropogon
ATATATTGTCTGTGCTGTGAAAAAAAAAGGATTTACCACTTTGTTTATATTATTTTGTGCATATTTTTCACACTTAAATGATTCAGATCATCAAAGTAATTTTAATATTACACAAAGATAACCCTGAAACCGGCAGTTCATGCTCGAAGACCCTCCAGTGTGGCTGAATTAAAACAATTGTGCAAAGAAGAGCGAGACAAAATTCCTCCTTCGGGGCGATGACTTTTTCACATAGGGCCAGGCAGGTTTGGACAGCTTTTTTCCTTTGATAAATGAAATCATCATTTAAAAACTGCATTTTGCATTTACTTGAGGTATCTTTGTGAAATATTAATATTTTCTTGATGATCTCAATCATTTAAGTGTGACGGATATGCAAATAAAAAAAAGGATATATATGAACATTTAATGTAAAATAATAGACAAGATAAATAGATAGCTAGATACCAGAGATACATAAACAGGAGAAACAAATAAATGCACACCACAACAAAGGAAAAATATGAACGAACAAACAAACAAATTAACGAATGGTCGTTAATCCCAGAGCCGCGTCAGCAGAGGAACGTGAATTTAAAGTTGCATGTACGAACGCCTCTATCTTTTTTTTCTTGTTAGCGCATTAAAGCCATTCTGTTTGTCTTTGTGTGTCATAAAATGCTGCAGGCTATAAAACCTTCCTGCCTTCGGTTTCAATCCGTGAGTTTCCATCATTCAGCATTTTATTTCTGTGTGAACGGAGAGGTAATAAAACTATGAGCCGGAGGGGGAGAGGGGGAAAAAAAACGCCATTCTGAGAGTCATATAAGCTTCACTTGCTGTCAGTGACCCCTGTGTGCTCGAGGTCAAGCGTGGCACAGCTCAAACAGACCGGCATTCTCCACTCCGTCTCGGTGGTTTGTTTTGCCCGTCGTCACCGCTCTTTTAAATGGCTTCTGCGCATCCATCACTCTGAGCCTCTGACATGATCTAATAGTACACTGTTTGAAATACAACATCTGCCCGGGCTGGCAAAAGAGCCGTGCCACTGCCACACACACACACAAACACACACACACACATCCTGATCATTATAAGGTATTCTATATATGTATATGGATATTCTCTCTGGTCATTCTTACATAATTAAATGCTTTCTATATATCGTTTCTACTACCAAAAAAATAATAAATGACTGGCTTGGAATAAATAGGAGTAGAGTTAGCGCTGAGAACGTTTGATAGATATTAAAATTGCCAGACATACCTTTGGCTTCGTTGCCATATGTTTCCCATCATGCTAACCTTCCTAGACTAAAACAAACCAGGATATAGTGAATTAATTAAACATGCCATTAGGACGAGTGATGAACTTTGTCATTTAAAATTTCATGATAAATCTGCAACAGCACAACCCTTCCCCCCAAAAAACGTTTTGCATTATGCATAATATGACAAAAAACTGCATGTGCATGTTGGCGTCAGAGATATGAGCATCTGTTTTGATATCAAGTAGTAAGATTTCTCCATCATGATGTTAACATTTTTCACTTTTAGCGTTTTCACATTAGGGCCTCTGGATCGTTTCCGCGAACACTTGACCCCAAAGCCTGGTTCATTTTGATCAGTGAGAACACAATCATTCCACGCTTGGGAACTGTTCCCGAGTGCGCTGGAAAATGTGGTCATGCGCCAGCCTCATCCTCTGACCTACAAATCCATAGCTGATACAGTAGAAAGTTACACAAGAGTAATTTTTTTCCCCGAAATATCAATAATAACAGGCATAGTGCAAAAGTTAAATTCCTTGTTCTCTTCTTCTCGTGTTTAGTGACGACTCACAGACCAAGTAGATGCATACTGTCACCTGTTGTATCGGAGGGTATGAATGACGCTAGCATGCCCGAAAACAGAGACCAAAGAGCAATGTGAATGCTGTGGAATAGGGACGGGTGCACGGATTGGAGTGCAATCGTTCCTGAGCACAATACGAATTGTTCCTAATGTGAAAACGCATAGAGCAGTCTAATATAAATGACTTTCCTTTCTCTTTTCCAGTTAGAACTGCTTGGACTAGCGTTGAGATACACTGCAAAAAAAAAAAAAAAAAAGTAAGAACTCAGATTCACATACAGGAATTTGTGATGGGCTTCTCCATCCTGAGCTCACCAAGTGACGTCACATCAGCATGGCTCACAACAACAACTATACTCCTTCCTCACCTTAAGTATTACTCCAAGCATTTGCTTTAGATCAATCAACATTCATAACAATTACACTGACTCTACATTTTACAGTTTTGAAGATGCAAATATACATCACCCAAGCCAGTTAGAGTTGCCTGGGCTATCTTTTGCTAAAAACACCCAACACGACAGTGTCCATGGTTTTTCATTTCTGCTTTTAAACTGCAGCTCGATCTCTCAGAGGTTTCCGACTTCTAACTAAAACAAACCAGTAGCTTAAAGTCAGTGAGCAGCAAATCAGGTTGCATGTTGCTTGATCACATGGCCACGTTCAGGTTCAAAATCAGGCTCTGGTGAGACGGCGAATGAACACAGGGAACAAAGGCGACGGTACGTCATCCATTTATGATTTCATTCTTTTTACGACTGATGTGATGCAGATATGGCACCCAAGCGCAGTCAATCACAAATGTTCAGTGCGAGTCTAGAAGCACCATTTACACATTCAAGCTGAACACACAGAGCAGTGGTGAACAAACGACCAGCCTGAGTACCTGGGATGATAATCAAAGTGCTTTTCTTCTCTACTTCTTATTGACTTTCTCGAAAACAAATCTTTCCTCTCCTGCTTTTTCAAAATGAATACACTCGCCAGCAACGGCAAATATCATCTTTAACTCGAATGTAACCAAAACGCTAGAGCTCATAACTGAAACGTTCAACAACGACTTGCAGATTGTTTTGTCAAGGATCAGAAGAGGATAAAGACTACGGTTATATAAAGCCTTCGCCCTTCACATTCGTCTCATGTATTCGTCAATGTTAACCGGCTACTGATAACTAGCTAGCAATACTCTATTACATTTTGTGAGCTGGGAGCGTTTATCTTGGTCAGGTTAAAAACCAGTGGCAGCGGTACAAAAAAAGTCAATACCAATTCATCACATGAAAGCCACCAGCCAATCCCTCCTCCTTCTTCTCGTGCGCTGTAAACGCCCCTCAGGGACATCAGACCTCCCAGCCATGACCTTAGCGTTAACTATTCATTCACTAAGGGCCTCAGGCAAACTGGTGACATTAATCAATGCGGAGACATTAAAAAATAAAATGCTTTCCACCGGGCTTAGACACAACAACTGGACGGAAAGACATTTTCCTTACTTTACTCTTTTTCATTCAGTTTCTGTAGGACTAAGTTTTGCAGCACTCGATTCTAGTTGCACAGGACGTTGGAAACAACGTTAAGAACAAACCATGATGAAATAATATAATGCAACTTTTTAAAAATTTCCTTATTCGTGTTATTTTCCCGAAGATAATCACATTTTTGAGAAATGCACTGCTTCTGTACAGCCCTAAGGAGTTGCTTAACTAGCTGTGGTGTGACGGTTTTAATAATTTACCACCTGAGCTTGTGTTGTCTTCCTGCATTTTACAGGGATGTTTATGACTACTTAAAAAAAAAAAAAAGGGCCTTGGTTCAAATGCCATCAGCGTACATTAATATTTCATAGAAGGCTTTGAATATGAACATTCTTGCATGAGGCAGAAGAAAAATGTTTATGAGACTTCCTGATTACCTCACGGAAATCTCTGGATGCTCTAATAAGCATTTTTAAATATATATTTTGTAATAAAACCCTATTCTAAAAGCAATATATATTACATGGACACAATGGGACCGCAAAGCCGTCAAACTGCTCAGGAAGGAGACACATACTTTGGTACAAAAAGTACAAATCAATGCCAGAACAGCAGCAAAGGACATTGTGAAGACACCGGAGAAAACTGGTGCGAAAGTGTCTATATCCACAATAAAACAAGACCAATATCGACATAACCTGAAAGGCTGCTCAGCAAGGACAAGCCACTGCTCCAATACTACCATAAAAAAAAAGCCAGACTATGGTTTTCACCTGCACATGGGAACAAAGATCTTAGTTTTAGAAGAAACGTCCGCCGGTGTGATCAAACAAAAATTGAACTGTTTGGCCATAATGATCATCGTTATGTCTGGAGGAAAAAGGTCGAGGCTACAAGCTGAAGAAAACCATCCGAACTATGAAGCACAGTGATGGTAGCATCATGGTGTTGGGGGCGTGCACTTCACAAAATGCATGGCATCATGAGGAAGGAAGATTATGTAGCTATATTGAAGCAACATCTAAAAACATCAGCCATGAGGTTAAAGCTTGGTCGTAAATGGGTCCTCAGAAAAGACAATGACCCAAAGTTGTGGCAAAAATCTAACAGAAAATTTGTGGGCAGAACTAAAAAAAGAGTGTCGAGCAAGAAGGTCTTCAAACCTTCTGAAGGAATGGGCCAAAATTCTAGCAACTTATTCTAAGAAGCTTGTAGAAAGCTACCTGAAACATTTGACCCAGGTTACACAATTTAAAGATAATACTTTATTACTAAACACTAACTAAGTGTAACTTCTTAATTCTGATCCACCTGGAATGTGCTGAAAGAAATAAAAGCTAAAGTAAATCTACTTTTATTCTGACTATTTCACATGACAAGGGATGTTTACATGTTAAATGTAGAGTATTTGGATAGAGTGCTGAAACGTACATACTGTACCATGACCTCATCCATACAGTACCAGTCAAACGTTTGGACACAAATCAATTCTGAATCAATTCTTTTTGTTTAGTAATGTATTTTCTACATTCTAGAACAATATTGGAGATTTCAAAACTATGAAATAACACATATGGAATTAGGTAATCAAGTAACAACAACAACAGTCAGCTGTTATTTTAAGACATGAAGTTCAGCCTTTCCGAAACAGCTCTTGTAAGAACAGTATTGTCTTATGTTTTGAACAGTATTTGCAAAACCCATCAAGCACCATGATGAAACTGGCTCTTCATGAAGACCTTCCCAGCAAAGCAAGACCAAAACTTACATCTGCTGCAGACGAGAAGTTCATTTAGAGTTACCAGCCTCAGAAATCACCAATTAATAAACAGCACCTCAGATTAGAGCATTTGCTGAACATAAGTAGCAGGACACATCTCAATATCAACTGTTCAAAAGAAAATTATTGCATATGACTTACTTTATACACATCTTTTCTTTTCTCTGACGCCTTAGACATAAAATATCTTCAAATAACATGTTTCAGAGTATTGAGATAGATCACTAAGTATGACATGACGCGGTACCACCACGTTAAACACATACTTATGTACATTCACAATTTTACTAATGTGTGCCACATGTTAAGTGCTCTCACTGGGGCGTGTCATTCAGTCCTGTGATTTACTTATTTAAAAGGTTTTTTTTGAGGTGGCGGGGGGGTTTGTGCGGGCATGGACGCCCGCTTAAAACTAATAGCACCCAATTTTCTTGTCTTTACCAAAAAAGAAAAAAGAAAGAGAAATGTCTAATTGCATTGCTTCTACGTGAAACAAGCTTTGCTTGTGCGGGTAACTATCTGATTTTACATTATTACTCTCAGGCACTTTTCTCGGGCCAGCACGAGGCCTTGTCCCTTGGGTCTATCTCAAACACAAGGAAGCCATTTATTCTCACAGATATATTATGTTTCATTCACCGTATGTCCTATTTGTTTTTTGAGTCCACATTAGTGGAACTGAAATCAACCTTGTAACCTTGACAGATTGCTAAGGTGCGAACTACTGCTGCGTTGGAAGAAGTACCGATACTAGTCTCCTGACTCATCTCGCACTCCTTTTTCCATTTGCTTACTGCTTTCGGTGCATTCTCGGATCTATTTTGATGGGACAAATAAAATTTTAATCATAGCTACTCAGACAGAAACCCTCTTGACAGTCGAGATGGGGAAGCATGAAAAAGGGCAACACCCAGGAGATGGTCTTGTATCGATCATCACTAGAACGTACTTCTCTGTAAACATAATTAAGTTCAGATGGACTCAGGATCATTAAATTGCAAGGCGATGAGCACGGTACAAAGTGTTCTGGAAGCTACATCAGGGGACACTTCCTGTTCATCCATTCTGTGAAAAGCCGCTTCATCTATATAAATTCTTACTAGTCACAGCATATCAAGAAGCTCTTAAAGCAAGAGTAATTTAATTCCTCAGTGCTACAATGGTGAACAGAGGGTTTCTTAAGCCAAATCAAACTGGATGGAGAGGGCGAGAAGAGGAGAAATGTGGCAAGAGGGAGGGGATGATGAATATCGTCATTTTGTCATCTAAAGGTTATGATCACGAAAGGATTGAGAAGGAGGAGCTCAAAAAAAAAAAGGCATAAACAGAAGAGAGGGAGGGTTGTGTGTAAAATAAGGTAATTTAAATGTCGCAAATTTGTGACTTTGCCAGGACATAAACAGTAAACGGCCCATATGTCTCGTACACGCTGCACTCGCTGGCTGGTAAACAGAGCTACATAATCTGCCACTTACAGATGTCGGCAGAATGTAAACACAAACCCGTGCATATTTCTCCCAAAAAGACATCTGACCCACCTCATCACACTATAAACGCACGCTTTACTATGCATCATGGAGCTTCCATAACCATGGCAACAGATCCAGTCTGTTTTGTCTATGTGCTGTTCTTTGTGCATTCTCTATGCTTCCATTGTCCATTATAATAATCTGATTCACTGTCGTATAAAAGGAATACAGATGGAAATCATTTGTGTGAGGTTTAAGGGGTGAAATACAACTGGACTTCAGGAGCTTCAAGTGGCTCGTCTGCGGTACAAGTCTCTTTATGCTTAGTCCATCAATTTATTAGCTTACATAAGGACTTGGCAAATAATATTTCAGAGTGCTTAGCAAAAGATACTTAGAAAAAATATAGTATTTGTGCTGCTATGTGTTGCTGTGTCACTGCATGGACTAAGCTTTGTTAACTCTGACTGTGTGTCTGGCCTCTAGACTTGTTCTGCCGCTGCACATTAATACATCATTAGCTGTGGCCCATTTCTGAAGGGAAGCAACTTTCACCGACTACTAAAAAAAAAAAAAAAAATTCACATTCTCATAGTGACACCCAGTGCAAGAGATCCATGACAACAAGAGAAATGAATGAAACAGAAGACAGATGATTGAACAGTAAGACAGAGATAAAAAAAAAAGATAAAGATAGATAGAGAAATTGATGGTTAGATATATGGATGCATAGATTAATGGATGGCTGGATGGATGGATTGGTATTAAGATAGATGGATTGGAGGATGGGTGTGTGGGTGTTTAAATAGATAGATTATGGAATGGTCAGACTTGTGTTTGAAAAGATAGATTGTGAGTTGGTGTTTGGATTCTGTAGATAGACTGGTGTTTGGATAGATGGATTGTGGGTTGGTGTTTGGATAGATGGATTGCGTTTGGATAGATGGATTGTGTTTAGATTTTTGGACTGGTGAATAGGTGGGCTGGTGTTTGGACAGATGGATTGGTTAGCTGGTGTATGGATACATAGATGGGTGGCTGGTGTTTAGATAGTTGGATGGGTAGATGGGTTAGCTGGTTTTTGGATAGATGGATTGGTGGATGTATGGGTTAGTGTTTGGACAGATGGATTAAAGGATGGGTGGGTGGGGTTTGGATAAATGTATTGGTGTATGGATGACAGATGGCAAGATAATGTACAAATTGATAGATAGATAAACAGGCATACAAGCAAATGCACGAATACTTATATTATTATAAGACAGAAATTGACAGCAGTGTACTTCTAGAGAAACAGGAGGAGTCACCGCGACTATAACGCCCTTGGCTTTGTTGGTTCTTGTGGATGTCTTGATACAGTTTTCCATGTTGCCCTACAAACTCCTAATCAGATAGAAAATAAAAGACACTGACAGTCTTGGCACATGGAACTATTTACTACAGGATAAACAGAAATCATAAGCTAGAAAGAGGGAAAAGTGAAAGAGAGAGCAAAAATTTGACTGTGATAGTTTACTAGCAATGAAAACAATAAAGAAAAACGGCTGTGGGAAGAGCAGAATAAAAACTGCTTTCTCTTGGAAGGACAGATGAGGCTCCTTAGGGCTCAAGAAACCAGCCTGGGAACTTGTCTTTCATTAGTCAGTATTACACATTTTGAGTGAAAGCATCACACACACAGAGAAAGAGAGAGAGAGAGAGAGAGAGAGAGAGAGAGAGAGAGAGAGAGAGAGAGGCCTGGTCCACCTATAAAAACCTGCTGATGCCTCTCTGGCTGGATTGCCTGAAGGTTTCTGGCTAAAATTACATGCGATTCAATTGTTGATGCTCACAATATAAGATCAAAAGACAGCAGGGAAATTGGCATGGGATTTTTATTCCTTCTGTGCTGCTGCCTGACATTGAAAGCTACCTGGGAGAAAAATACAATCTCTAATTTATGTGTCTGATAACTACATGTAAACCTTATGTGAGACAGAAATAACAGACTTTTTTCCCCTTTTAAACCCATAGCTTTTAATATTGCCATGACACCTACAGTACTTTAATACCCACAATTCTTTTTACTGTTCTGCATCTGTGCAGAACCAATCCCTGCCCTAACACTGCAGACATGCTCTGTCCTCCTTCCACCATTACCAGAAACGACAATCTTCATCACTCACATTCTCTCAAGAACACAGCAAGAAAGGCACTAGCTAATGAAATAAATCACAGATGAAAAATCAATCACTTTACGAGCTAATAGTTCCTTTAATGTCTTTGTTTGGGTACAGATGGCTCCTTCAACTAGTCATATGATAGTAAGCCATTATAATAATAATAATAATCCTTGCAATAATACAACTCCATTAATCAGGAACGCTTACTGAAATGTACAGGAAAAAAACCCCACTCTGATTCACATGGTACAGGCTGAAAGAGTCATTAATTAATCTAATGATGAGCTTTTTTTTGGTTAATTGGTCGCCATCATCTCGAGGCAGAGCAAGGTGACACAGCATATGGGAGCTGAGCAGAGCCGTAATGCTGACTTGGCCGCGGCATTACACAGTGTTGTTTCCTTGAGTAAATAAGGTTGACAGAACGGTACTTACACTTGGCAGGAAGGTCATAGCCGCAGGTGATCTTGGCTTTGCCCGTATCGCAGCCATTTAGTGAGTGGCACTCTTCATAGAGGTAATGTCCTGCTGCTCTGTGTATACAGCCGTCCACTGCAAAAGACACAGACCATTCAATATTGCTAAAATTACATAACTGGTTAATACAAGTTTCTAAGAGTCTGCACATGGCAATTCATGAAAGAAGACTAGGAAAAGGTAATACAATGAAATAGCTCTCATTTTTTATAAGATCCTTTTCAATGATAGCATAATAAACTGAAATCAGCCTAGGGATCAAAAAAAAGAAAAAGATTCTGGCAGAACGCCGCAGTAAAAGTAGGGCTGATCACATCAGACTATGAAGCTGAAGGCAATTATAGAAACAGTCCTGACAACAGAAGATGATGCGAGCATCTCTGATATCTCCACAGAGGTGTTTGGGTTAGGAAGCAAAAAGGATTAGATTCCTCCAGTCAACCCTCCTCTTCCGCCTCCTCTTCCTCTTCCTCCTCCTCCTCCGTTTTGGTCCTCACTAACTTCAAACCTTCAAATTCAACAGCCTCGGCTGATTTATGTACTTTATCGACATATCCGCTCTGTTCTTCACAAAGGAAGTTCACGTGAAGAACGCTTCGCCTTGGCGAAACTGGCGCATCTCTCCATAGCTGAGGTTTTGCTTTAATGTGGGATCGACAGGACTTGGTAAAAAAAAAAAAAAAAAAACGCAACTACCGAGTTGAATAAAAAAGAAACCTTGATACATGACGACTACAACAGCAATACTGCATCAGAACCAAGACCTTGGTGAATCTGAACACATGCGCGTTATTGTCATTATCATGGATCTGGCTTAGCTCAGAATCAGATGGAGGCAAATAGATATCAGCAGGGTAATGACACCATCAGATGGCATCAAATATCACAAAGCAGACAGGCTGTGAATATAGAACTGAGAGAAAGACTGAAGAGAAATCAAATGTAATGTTCCACTCTATCTCCTCTCTCATTCATTGGGAAATGAGTTGGCAAATGAGCATGAACAAAGCTTGGAATAAAGCAAACAAACTCATCAAAATCATGGCGTCTAGATAATTTTTCAATTTCCAGACAAATTTTTTGAAACACCAGCTGGAGGGAAAAAATACTGAGGTCCTTCATGTTTAAAAGTAAGCAGTTTAACCAATTAAGCAGTCTTTAAACTGCATTAACTGCCCTTTAGTCTATTGCAAATTAGACTTTAATCGTATGCTCATTTGAGTGTGATAAATATGATCAAAAATGCCATATTTAGTGCACAGTTGCAAGTCAATGACGTCCTATAATCTGTGAGTATTTAAAATCACTAGATGCTGGGTATCAGACTGGCTTGACATTCTGCCCGGCCTTTAAAGCATGCTTTTTTAGTTCCTGCTGGTTTAAAGCTCTTCTTTTTTCCCCAAGTAAACAGCAACATCAGGAGGCTGTGGTCATTTCCCACCACAGGGATAACTCAGGTGCTCGTTCAGTCCCTCATCATATCGAGATTGGACTACTGCAACTCGTGCCTGGCAGGTCTTCCCCCGAGCACCATCCACTTCTGAGACTGATCCAGAACGCAATCTCGCCAAGTTCTCCCACGCTACTCTGGCTTCCTGGCTTTCTCTAGCCACCTACAACAGGTTTAAAACACCAATGCTTGACTTCAAAGTCAAAAACAGACCCCTACATCCCTGTTATGCAAGGGTACGCTTCCATCAAGTCTCTAGTGCACATCAACTCGACCAACCAGCCCTTAAGGTAAAAGGAAGATATGCATCAAGGCTCTTTTCTGTATTTATACTGACGGAACAGTTTCCCTGGATACACAACCAGCTGTCTTGAAGACTGAAATTGAAGACTAAAGGCCAACCTTAGGGAAACAAGGTTGTTCAAATTCATTGCACAAATTCCCGCATAACAGGGTTTGGACTTAACAGTACTCTTAACTGTACGAAACCAAGTTCTTCTGTATAGACAGTAGTCTATCAAATGCTATAAATGTAAAAACATTTCTATGTAGTTCTGGTGAGCAAACTGGCTAGTTCTTACTTGGCTAATGAATTAATAATCTCTACAAAATCAAAAGCTCAAAATATAGTCGAAAAAGTCTTTTTCTTCACAATCTATCTGCATTTTCACAACAGCCGCTCTTGGTGTTGCTGGCTGTCCGTTCTGGACAATTAGAATCACGATTAAAAATGTTAAGTTGCGACGAATGAAAAATCAATACTGTGCAAGCTTAGTCGATACCTTTTCCATTTTCACTGCCTGGCTTTGTTTAACGTTTAAGGTCACTGATTTTTTGCTTTAAGGTGATGTCTTGTCCATGGGGTTTGCATATAAAAAGTGGTGCCACTGACACATATGAACGTGATCACCCGTCAAAACAACAGCCCCATATTTCCACTTTGCCCAAAGCATTATTTGTCTCATACTTCCTCTATTGCTAGCAGGTGTTTTTCTTTCTTTTCTTTTTTAAATATACACTTATCTTCAATAAAAATGCCTCGGGAGAAATTTCTGCAAGAAAATAAAATACAAAAACACTGAGTTATGTATTTTAAACTCATGCCATGCTACTCAAATAGATTCAACCCGCTGGCAAACATGATTACAACATGAATAAGGTAGCCCACATACCACATACCTATGTATACAAGAATTTTTTAGGTTAAAGAATTAACCTGAAATTCACTGCACATGTAACAATGCACATGTAAAGGCCAAAACTTTTTTTTTTTTTTGCACATTTAAGCTCATTTCACAAAAGTATCAATGCCAGTAAAAATGGAAGCCAATGGATCTGGGCAGGACTACAACTATTTTTTACCCAAGAAAGCTGTTAAAAATCTCAAGATTTCCACACAAGGCCCAGAGAAAACATATGAGCAAAATTAACAGCAGAAAAAGAAAAAATATTCTGTCACAGCATAGTGAAAGGTTAACCCCGTTGTTACTTGCCTGAATCGCACAGTGTATAGCGTATTTCACTTCCAAGCTAGACTACTTGGGTTTGTAATCATTATAAAGTCACACAGCCACATCTCATCATTTCACAGTCATGGATATTCTTGTAAAAATACGGTTTTCACGTAAGGGTTTCAGAAAAACTGATTACGGCTGCTGTGTTTTGAGTAGAAACAATTTTGAAAACAGGAAATTTCTTGTTCTGTTATTAAAACCTAAAACTTGCAAACTTCAGGCAATATTTTCTCACAGTAAATGTACTCCAGAATATTTATTGGAAAATATCTATTTTCCACAACACTAAGATTTCCTCAGGATACAAACTAGCAGCTGGACAAATGATTGATCGATTCAATTCAGATGTTGTCAATGCTATGATAATAATTCACTATGTTTATGACTGACTGATCACAAGTCAAGAAGAAGTAAACAATACTCCAGCTTGATGTGTTATGACTACCAGATACTGCACTGTATGTCCTTTTATTTCTGTCCATTTTATACAGAAATGTTTCTTTTGTGCCTGTTACCACTGTTCTCCAAGCAGTAAAAACATAATGCTTAGCAGATGCACCAGACATTCCAAACATCTGATTCATGGACATACACCCACTAGCCTCTTCAATAGGTGCACCTTTCTAGTACTGGGTTGGACCCCTTCAGAACTGCCTTAGTTTTCATGGTAGAGATTCAATAATGTGCTGGAAACAATTCTTTTGAGATTTTCGTCCATATTGAGATGATAGCATCACGCAGATACAGCAGATTTGTTGGTTGGACATCCATGATGCAAATCTCACATCCCAAAGGTCGTCTACTGGACTGAGATCTGGTGATTGTGGAGAACATTTGAGTGCAGTGAACTCATTGTCATGGTCAAGAAACCAGTTCCAGATGATTTTAGCTTTGTGACATGGCAAGTTAGCCTACACCATAGATAGAATTAGGCTTTCATGTTGTTCCTGCCAAATTCTGACCCTACCACCTTGAATGTTGCAGCAGAAACCGTTTCCCATCATACCCACCAGTCTTCTGTGGTCCAAATTTGGTGAGCCTCAGTTTCCTGTTCGTAGCTGACAGAAGTGGAGCCCGTGTAGTCTTCTGCTGCTGCAGGTCCGACTTTTGCGTTCAGAGATGCTATTCGGCATACCTCGGTTGTAATGAGATGTTATTGGGATATCCTTGCCTTTCTTTCAGCTCAAAACAGTCTGGCCATTTTCCTCTGACCTTGGGCATCAACAAGGCATTTTCATTCAGAGGACTTCTGCTCACAATTTCCTCTTTTGCAGACCATTTTTTGTAAACCCTAGAGACGGCTGTTCGTAAAAATCTCAGATGATCAGCTATTTCACAAATACTTAGACCAGTGCGTCTGGCAACAACACCCATGCCGCATTCAAAATCACCTTTCTTCCCCATTCTGATACTTGGTTTAAACTTCCGCAGATCGATGCATCAAATGCGGTGCTGTCATGTGATGTGATATTTTTGCATCAACGTGCAAACAAGTTGAACACATGTATCTAATGAAGTATCCAGTGACTATATATAATGCAACTGTTATAGGAA
The DNA here is from genome assembly GCA_028565275.1 of Leiocassis micropogon. Classification (NCBI taxonomy): domain Eukaryota; kingdom Metazoa; phylum Chordata; class Actinopteri; order Siluriformes; family Bagridae; genus Leiocassis; species Leiocassis micropogon. The sequence continues at coordinate 4,764,452 of JAOVVA010000041.1, forward strand.
TTATATATGTAGGAGTTTATAACACCTGTGTGTCATAGTGTGGAATCAACCAATTACTCGACTCCTACTCCTTCAAGTCTGTCATTTTAAAAGAAGTCTTTGATGTTCCCATGTCAATCCAAGCAAATGCGCTGTGGTATGTGAAAGTATAAGGATACTTTGACCTGTCAGTTTCTCAGAGTAGAATTTATTCCTTTACTTTATATTTAAACACAAATATTCATTTGTTGAAAGTCATTGTAGTCTACTGACAATGATTTAAATTCATCTCAAACATTTTACTAAATAAAAAAAAACTATAGTCAAACTATAATATCATTATAACAAATCAGATTTGATTTCTATCACATACAAGGCCATTCACTGTAAGGAGTATTTTTTGCTCCAAATTGATACACACATCAATATATGTTCAATTCGCTCTCAACCCATGGGAGCCGGATTCCCTGCTGGATTTAGAGCTTTCATCTTTTGAAAAGGCTGAACACGTTTGATTTGATTCCCCATACCAGCTTAGAATGAAATTGCATACAATGAAGCCAACTTGGGGAGGAGAAAACAAATTTGTCGAATGTTTGCCTTTTTTTTCCCCTTGTTCATGGCTTAAAAAGACACAGTGGGAGTTTACAGAATTTACTTTTAGCGATAAAGTTAAAGCTGTGATGGACACAAGCTGGAGGTAAAGTAAATCATATAGACCTTGCCGTTCTTCTAAATCATGTAGCAGAGCTATAAAACAAAGGATGCATTAATACATCAGACACATAAAGGAATGAGTACTGTGTGGTCGGATTACTAACATCAACAGACGCTGGAGTTTCCAAGGAAGATTTAATTTGGGGTGAAGCTACTGTAAAGCAGGAAGGTTTTTTTTTTTTTTTTTTGGTTCTAACTAAATGGTAGTGTACAAGGCTGAGCTTAAACCGGAGTGCTTAAGTGGATCAGCATAAATAAGTGATTGCAGTAATTCTGTTGGGGCTAGATCACCCTCAACAGGTGCCTAGTGAACTTTTCCTAGCTTGGGACAATGTGCAAAATGCCCCAGGGGAATACAATAACATCTCACAACTATCACAGCCACCACTTGAATATGTTCTGCCTCTTCATCATATTCAGGCTTGGCAATCTAAATCTAAACTATTTTGAGGAAAGTTCCCAGTATTCAGAGTTGGGTTATGCACCTGCTTAAATCCATTTTCTGTGCTGTCTATTCAGATTGAGCAAATTTCCTGTCTGGGGTTTACTTCTTTGAATTAAACAAAGAATTTGTTTAATTTAACAATACGGTTTTCACTTTTATTATTCAGCCGTTTATAAAATAGCACTTGATCCAGCACATCCCATTATTTTCCCTTTTTTTTTACCTTGACTTTAATTAAGCAATATCACACAAGAGGGTGTGTTGCTGTACTGAATATCATCATGCCTGTGATGCGGTCATAGGCATTGTTCTGGGGTTGAATCCCAAATACCATTAATACAATGGTAGTGCACCATGTCGAATGTAGAATCTCTTATTCCACATGCCAAGTAGTTATTCTTGTATAGTGTAACTTGTACATCAGTTAGTTCTGACTAAGCACTCCGACTGGACAAGAGGCTTTCCACGAGTGGTGATAAAAGGCAGTAACAATCAACAATCATAGGTTGGTAAAGTCCGTAGTACAGGACAGAGGAGAGTGCAGCTGCCTCCAAAACTCCACATTCAAAACCAGTCACAGAAGCTCTTTCAGCAAGAAAACAAGTCTGGTAAAGTTATGTCATATTACACATTGCCTCCTTAATAACCACTTCTAAGTCACTCCAAATTGCCTCTGAACCAGCCACATTGGTCTATTCATGGCTAACTCAAATTACCTTCAAACCCCAGGCTGTATCCCAAGTACCTCTCCAACAACTGATCAAAGACACTACTCGGTGTGTGTTGGACAAGGGATTGTACACCCTTTCTATTTAACGCTCTTTGGGATTCAACCATGAAACCCCCGAAAATTAGTTGATATTCTAAAGTAGTATAAGGGGAAATTATCAAGGAAATCTCATAAGTTTCTCAGGACTGTTCACCACCCCCGTGCTTTATTCTCTTTATAGTACTGGTAAAGATTTAATACTTTGCTTTTACATTTAAGTGTAAATTTAGTCTTACACTAAATGTTGGTCACCAGCTCTGTCATTCTTCATTAAATTGTTCCACTAATGGCATAAGGATATATGTTGGTGAAGCGAAATAACTGAATAAATAAACAAACAAATTATATCCGGAGAACTACTGGATTATTGGTTGATAATCAGCATTGCGCACTCGGCCGCTTCGCAGCCAAGCCCAAATTCAGCACAACTCCCTCTCGTGTGATATTGCTTCATTATTTTTTCTTTTAACTCATGCAGCTTCGAACAGTATTTAAGAACATGGCTAATTTGGGGGTCTGAATTTTAATTTGTACAATTTAACTATCAAGTTCTCACGCTTAACTGAACTGTGTGCTGAAATGTGCTGATTCTTCATATACAGTACTACTTCATAAGCCTCATGAGTGAAGACACCCATTCACAAATCTCATACAGGCCTAACCAAAGCTAAGCAGAAAAGACACGGGAAGATTTTTCTCTGGAAGAAGAACCGCAAAGACGTGACACTATCCCAAAGTACAAAAGTGTGATTGGTTGTGAAATGACCATCTGTCATCAAACAATAAAGTTTGCAATACTTCCCTGTAGGATACTGGGATCAGGACAGACTGTTAAGTTCCCTAGAGACTAATAACCACAGCTGAGAAACTGTCAGCGCACACTACAGGGATATATTAAAAATGATTCTTGAGCCATAACCAGACTGATATTAATTCTCTGCATACTGGCTACCCCTGGAAATAATGACTGAGTGGGTTGCTGATGGCTTTTTGCGCCATTACTTTAAAGTGACACCGGTTTAATTCGGCTGCGTCTGAATGGGCTGCATTCCGAGAAAGGCTTCTCGAGGATGACTGGCAGCTCGGCGGCGCGCCTCTGTAGCCTGAGCACAGGCGTCGAAATAGGAATTCACAGATCTCTAAAGACAGGCAATCTGAAAACGCTTTAGGCGCTAATGCTGGACTCTTCTGGCGGTTCAATACCATAATCTCTCAATCCCATCCCGCCGTCACCTCGGCAGGAATATGCAGAGATGAATTCGGATATGAAATTGCCAGGCGTTCTGAATGCGTAATGAGAGCCAGCACTGAGCCTCGGTTGGCACACAGTTGTAAAGGCAACAATGCACGATCCAGAACAATGTAAGCATTAGAATCGATAAAACGTTTGGGGGGGGGACTCAAAAACATGGGTCTCCCTGGCGACTGAAAAGATTTCTGCTCATAATAAATGAATTAACAACACAGAAAGCAGGTCTCAGCTATTGTGGCAGGAGAAGCCTGACCCAGATGCAAGACAGGCTGTCAATTTATTTTCTAATCTAAGAGGGATTTAAGAAGGAATTCCCTGCTGATTGCGATGCTAAAGATGAGAGTGCAAACTCATGGAGGCGATGCCTGATCCTCATTAGCTAAGTGTGGCGTTTATTGTCACCTTCGAGAGCTGAACGTGTCACATAAATCTGCTCTCAGCAGGGACCGAGTCTGCATGCCAACAGTCTCAGCTGCGGGAAAAAGTTTCTGTATGAGAGTCTAAAGCTATTTTCACATATATTCAAGAAAAGGGAAAAAAAACTCCTTCTGCAGGATAAGCGACACAAATATTGTCAATTAAACAAAATGAACTCGATTCATGCCAACCCATCCACAGTAGGAGTTTCCCCAAAAGATTCAAACCCTGTTTTATCAACGTGCTAATGAAGCTACGGCTGTGCAGACGCCCGTATTGTGGTTAAAACTAGCGATTTGTGCCAGGAGATCTGTTTCTGTCCCATATGTTCACTTGGGTTATAAATAATAACAGCGGCGCCATCATGGAACATCCACTACTACGCAGAAGGAACCGGTTTCTGAAAGGCAGAGTAGTTAAAAGCAATGCTGAAGCCTTCAACGATACCCAGGGCTATATTTAACCCTTAACTCATCTGCCCACCTCCACCGCCCAAACCCAGGCCGACTGTTCGCGGAATAAGTTCTCACATCGTATAATTCTTTAGCAGCTCAGGATGCTTTCCTAAGTGGGACAGTGGCTTTTCATTTCAAGTGCCTTGGTCACCTTTCAGTCTGACACTAACAAAAGCATCTCGAGTTTCTGAAAGGAATAGATGAACGCAGTCGAGAAAGCGCTCGAGGCGAAACTAAAGTGAACCGCGGTGCAATGACGAGAAGTGAAGGAATTTGTGAATATAAGACGGAATGAGATCTTTTTCAGGCATTTCTTTTACCCTCTTAAAGCACATCATCCCACTTTCTTCTCTTCCTGCACCTTTGACAGTGGCCCTATTAGATAAAGTGAGCAGCGGCATAACCTTGGCATGCTGAGGATGGTGCCATCTCCTGCACGCATTCTAACTAGCCACTAACGCCGTGTGAATCTTCCTCAGGCTTTTCTCATAGAGCCGCCTCTCTCCCTTATTCTTTCCTCCGCTACCAACGCTCTTCCTCTTATTCTCCTTTTTTTTTTCCCTTCTGCCTCGCCCCTTCTCATACCGAGAAGTCGTGCTCCGCTTTCATTACAATACCCTGCCTTTCAAAAATGGTGTCAGGCACAGTTTTCCCTCCCTAATTATTTTCCGTCCCTGGTGAGGTTCGGAGATCAGGCCTGGGGGAAGAGCTGCCATGAAGTGTACAGAAGGGTGGGTTAGGGTGGGTTTTGGGTGAGAAACAAGGCCTGAAAATACTAAATTGGCCTGCATGAACTGATTATGAGCAGAGGTGCTCTGATAGCAAGCTAATCTGCCAGGCAGAGGTAGCGTCACGCCTGTGGTATGACAGGAAGAAGAAAAAAAAAATAATAAATCGCAGTACACTTCCAGTCTGCGTGCCCTGATGAATTCGGGGCTAGTTAGCAAATCCAGCCCCTCGGATTCCCAACCCCTGTGATTTACCGCACAATTTTCTACCCGGCTAATTGCACTGAAGGAGATAATGGCATGAATTAAGCCCTAATCAAGTGCCAATCAGGCATTCTCAGTGTTGTAAATGTCAGATATTACACGTCTCAGCCCTGTCACTAGATCAGCTTACACTCAGGGATCGTGAAGGGGAAAACAAAAAAGGAAAATAAAGAAAGAAAACAGGATAAGAGGGACATCTTATTGTTTTATTCCAGAGCTCTCTATAAACAGGAAGATGCTCCTTATCTTTATATTTTACTTTAGCGTCGTTAGAAAGCATTATAATAAATAACATATTAATGTTAAAACACAAATTGGCAGATACATTGTGATGTTTAATAATTAAATACAGTGATTAAAAAATGAAAAACAAAGAGTTTATGTCTTAAGTATACAATATGTTCCCTCTAAGTTATACAGCTTTTATATTCAGATTATACTCTTGATTATGACAGGAATGAATTTGTCAACATAAACCAGTTTAAATATGTCTCTAGAAGGTTAATCTTGCTCTTTCTATCCCTTTTATTTTTAATTTTTTTTCCTCCCGCTACTTATTTGCGAACAGGTTTCGCCAAAGTTTTGAAAGAATCCTTCGTCCCATTTTAGCATCGTTATTTTTGTAAAAACATAAATGCTGACCGATCATGAATCCAAGGACATCATCAGGTGAGGTGTGTTCAGCAAGACTTTAAACTATTTCTAGAGAAAAGCTGAAGTGACTCCTAATGAAGTGGAAATGCTGACGTTAATCTAAAAATCAAGGCTTGTCCCAAAAAAAAAAAAGGGGGAAAAAAAGGTGCTGCTGCAGTTGTCTGTAATTAGTGACCATAATCTACTCATGAATTTTAATCGCTGCAAGACAATTAACTGAATCCCGAACAAATCGCTGACTTGGAAATGATTTTGGCATGCGCAAACATTTCGACAAAGCACAATTTAAAATCTGTAGGTTCTCCAACTTTTTCCCTCCCTGCTCTTTCGGACCACCTCAGCTCACAAATGGCCTGATAATTGCCTCAATTTGTTAAATAAATACCGCCAAGTGTTACGAAACGATCGTTTAAAATTCAACAAAAAGGACTTTTTTTTTTATTTATTATATGCAATGGAAAATAGTTCATTCAAGGTATTCGAGCCAAATGGTAATAAATACGTAAAAGCGGGTTTTTTAAGGTGTACTTTAATGGTGGCACGGTGTTCATCTCAAGTTTGGTTCTTCTGTATAAAACAAACTGTTCAACACTTTGCAGTAGTATTGTTTTTACACTGGAAGATGGGACACAAAAACTTTATCGCACTGCTGAATAAGAATCAAAGTTATTTAAAAAGTTTTTAAAAATTTATGACTGTAGGGATGGACTGGTGAGATAAATTTAAAAAAACTAATTCCTGAGCTTTCGAAGCGTCCAGTTTGGGTTATGAGACCTGGTAGAGTGAACTGACAGGACTGGAACAGCTGCGGACGGCCCGGTGCCAGACCCCGGCTGAGCTGGATTCCGAGTGACACTCATTGGGTGCTGTGATTGTTTTACGCTTGTTTTTTCTAGACTCAGGTTTCAGGTCTTTCTCTTTGGAAACAAGGATGACCGATCTGTCCGTCTAAAATGACATCAACTGCGCTGTACGAATGCATCCACCTTATGTGCTCGACCAGACACGCCGGAGACATGCCACGTGGGTCGTAAATCACAGGGTTCTACACGTGTATACACAACACAACGCACACAAACGGCATCATCTGCCATTTCGCCAGCGATACAGGAGTCATTTTTCACACTTGACTTATTATAAACAAACGCCTCGCTGACGTGGGGATCATCACGTGATCTCGGGGCGGGGTCGGTTTCCTCGGGCACTTCGGAGCACGTTTACACTCAATCGCTTATACACATGCAGGGTTGGTTTGGACATGAACACACACTGAGTGGACACTATCTAAACACCCAGGTCATCTTTTGAGAGACAGCTGACAGCAGCAGGTTATTAAAATCATGTGAAAATTATTATTATGTTTTTGGATCTTGTTTTAAAGAGTGTAGTCTGCTTAATAACCTTTTGAGACATTACATAGGGGGAAATGACTGCTTTTTTTTTTTTTAACACTAGGGCTAAAAAAAAATTGTAACGAACAGATAACAGCTTTTAAATGCATACAATTGCACACAAATCGGATGTGCACTATCCTTTTTTTTATTTTCCAGTACTCTGACTTAACCCTTGCTCTAAAGCATGAAACTTATATACAGAAGATATTGAAATTGCATACATGACAGTGCATGGATTTTTATATTAGTAATCAGTTTAGGACATCAGTTATACGCTGTCTTCAATATTCATAAGGTGATATGATAAAAATAAATACATGGGGAAAAAAAGAATCCTGTGGCTTTGTGAGCACAGCTCGAGGGGACGATACTGAGGCGAGTTTCTCATGAATGTGTGTTCAGCCTTGTGGCGCAAAGGTAAATAAAGCGCAGTCAAAGGTGAGCACGGGGACAGAGGGCCTCTGTTCAACTGTTATTACAGGGAAAAAAAATGACGATGGCCATCTAGTTCATGCAATTATGGGCCAAATGGGCAAAGCAGGCTGTCTGTCAGAGACAGAGAGAGAGAGAGAGAGAGAGGGCTAGGCTGAGGGACAATGTATTACAACCAGGGGTTTTGTTCTGTGATACTGCTCTATTGACACTTTATACAATCTTGCTTTCTACTGTAAATGACCTCCATTCTTAAAAGTTCTAATTAGAATTATCCTCTTTATCGTTGATGACATTAGCTTTAAATTCCTGTTGTTGGCTGAAATCCACCGATATTCATCCTCATTCACCCATATTTGCACATATTAATTTCACTCTATTCATAACTATCGTGTCCAAAATATGCAATACACTCATATTAACAGTCGATATTTAGATGTTTCTGCTACTTGTGATCTGTAAATCCTTCATAATGCCTCTAATCCGAGGTGTTGTTTGTTAATTGGGGATTTTTGAGGCTGGTAACTCTAAAGTAAGAAAAGGTTAGTTTTGGTGTGGTCTGGGATGGTCTTCATGAGAGCCAGTTTCATCGTGGTGCTTTTGATGGGTTTTGCAAATGCACTTGACAAAAACTGCTCTTGCAAGAACTCTTCCAAAAAGGCTGACCTTCATGTCTTAAAATAACAAATGACTGTTGTTGCTGTTATTGTTGTTATATAATTACCTAATTCCATATGTTATTTCATAGTTTTGAAATCCCCAATATTGTTGTAGAATTTAGAAAATTTATTTTATACATCTTTTATGATAGTGTTTTCTCATAGTCATTTTTGTTGAAGCATGGTGTTTTCCCTTGTATATTATTATTTTTGACTACAGTCAAGATGATTGTTGTCTATTGTGTTAATATACGTTCTCTGGGATGTTTGAAAATTTCTTCAGGATCAATAAAGTAAGTAAAGTAAGTAAGTAAGTAAGTAAGTAAGTAGGTATCTATCTATCTATCTATCTATCTATCTATCTATCTATAACTCATCTGCCTCAATATGTGATGTGTTTTTCTGCTCAACACGGTTGTACAGAGTGATTATTTGAAAATTCTAAAGACGTATATATACGCCAAGAGGCGAGCGCTTTTCAAAGTGCTCGTTATTGTTTTAGTAGATTTTTAAAAATGTAACTATATAGAAATCATATATTTTTAATTATAACACCAGGATTTTTTTCAACCAGGATGCAAATGTATGCATATTTGGTTAGATCAAGTACATTTTTAAGAAAGGGGCAGAATTTCAGCAAACAAATGTTACTATTGAAAAAAGAAAAAAAAAATAGTCACCTGTAATCTAGTCTTCGCCTTGAACTCCAGTTGATCTCAGATCTAAGTTACACACTCACCTGTTGTAACACTTGACACGTGTCAGCTGTGTAAAGCGTAAAAGACTGTCAGTTAAACCTGAAACTCCTACGACCCATACACTTGTTTTTTTTTTCCCCACATCATGACAAAGCGCTGATGCCGTATTTAACCACTTTGTCCGGCTTTGACGTTACATCCAGTTGTGTAAAACCACAGCAAAGCGACATATCGTCTACGGCAGGTTGATGTACAACAGGACAACCTGGGATCCCGACATTAAAAAAAATAAATAATAATAATAATAATAAATAAATAAAAAAGCCTGGCTGTTGATGGCTGTTGTGATTGCGGATGGCCCGATATGGCTTTAAAGGCCGTAAAACATGGGAGGTGAAAAATGAATGCGTGGCAGATTTATTTCCCCGCGTAACTCCAAAACAGCTACACCTCAAATTAATGGTGCTTTTAAAGTAATGGTGCTTTTTCTGCTTGCGCTGTCTGAGGCTGTTATATAACATCTGGTGAGAAAATGTTACAGACCTTATGGTCAGCTTTTTTTCCCCCGTATGATGCAAACCCTTAGAGAGTTATTAGTTATAAAAAAAATAAAAAATAAATAAATACACAACTGCTTCATTCAGCATATTTTGGTAGCAAACTGGGGTGTGTGTGTGTGTGTGTGGAGGCGTGTGCTTCATTTATGTCCATAGTTAGTGTTTAAATGTTAGGATACGGATTTGTTTATTTTATGTTATATTAACTGAGTACTCAGCATGAAGCAATCATCAAGAGGAAGCAATTACTGTACTTTAAGTATGCTTATTTTTATTTTTATTATTATCTCATTTACAGACGTGTTGGATATTTAACCCCATGTACAAATTTCTTCATGTACTTGTTTGCACCACAAATTACAGACTGCCTCAGAACAAGTCACGTCTAATGATTTTAATGATCATATAAAACACAACACCACACACATATACACACACAAACATGGTCAAGCCTGTGCTTTGAACCACCAAACCAGCCCATCAACCCCCGCCTGCTGCTCCGTCCCTCTTATCGTAAACTCCGTGCGCACACAAAGACGGGGTGGCTGAAGGCAGAGACAGTAAACGCCACGGTGGAATCCCGCCCTGTGATTTATCTGATGACAACTTTCATGCAGACTTCTAGAGAGTGCTATCAATTAATTCAGCTGGTGTCAGCATGAGAGAGATTAAGCATTAACAGCTGCCCGGTTAAACCTCTTGCTGCCCTCTCAAAGAAAGTCTGTGCGGTTTAAAAAAAAGAAAAAAGAAAGAAAGAAAAAAGAAAAAAAGCAGAAATCCTGACCTTGTGCTGACTGGGACAGACCGACACAAACATAGCGGGAGTCATGGGTTCACTTATTGCTTCTTACTACTTCAACTAAAGCGGTAGGATCAGAAAAAGGCATTCGGCAATCAAAGAAAACGAGAGGTGGTGCTGTGTATTAAAAAACAAGCAAACCAAAAAAAATAAACACATGTAGCCAGAATTGTACGGATTATAAGGCTACAGAACCCTTTAATCAACTTAAATGAATAAATCTTATTAAAAAGCATATTTTAGCAGGTGACGGTAATAATCATCACACAGCAACAAGCAAGCTCACCATCCTCAACAGTACAAGTATGATATTTCTGCTTGTAATATTTTTTTCGTTATGAATCCGCCATTTACTCCAGAACGCCATTTCACATTTTCACGGCAATGACGTTCTTGAATGATGTACATCATCTGTGAACTTGTCTGACTATGCATTTATGTGGTAGTGTAAAAGAACCAGAGAAAGAGAATAAGAAAAAAAGACAGAGAAAGTCTTTGACATGCCAGAAGTACACTGAGCTACAACGTCGCTTGTCATCACGCTCGAACACAATTCAGCCAAGAAACTGTCATATCACAAAAATCTGTCACTTGACATCAAAAATGACAAAAGCACTCCTTATGACAGCTTACGCCTGCTAGGGAGGGGAAAAAAGCCATCGGAAGTGTTTCCGTAACCTTTATGTAAGTCATGAATAGTGTTGCGTATACTTACACTTGTTAATGGTAGTTGCTGCTTCTGACCTGGAATAACTAAGTGCACTATTCTGATCACTTGATCAGTAACAGGCAGTTGAGTAGTGCGAGTGAGGAACATAAGGTAGAAAGCACTTTTAAACATCCTGTTATTGAAAAAATAATCTACCCGACTGTGTGGCGTTAAGCGAAAACTTAAATTTTTTGGTTGGTTTCTTTCCTTTAATGTAGCACTTTAACAGTTTTCAGATCCTCACTCAAGGTTGTAATGAATACCAGATCATTCGCTTTCATCCATTTGTACTGTACTGTATGTACATTTGATAAACTACTTCCTGTTACTTCCAATAAACCACAACATGCAGCCATTTCAAAGCGCTGACACTGGAGACTCCTTCTCTAAATGATAAAATGTATGTGTGATTACGGAGAGCTACAGTACAGCACTCACTCACTCACTCAATCATCTATACTGCTTTATCTTGTATACAGGGGCTTGAGCCTATCCCATGAGACTTGAGGCGAGGGACTCCCTGGACGCCAGTTTGCCTAATCTGCATGTCTTTGGACTGTGGGAGGAAGTCGGAGTACCTGGATGGAGGAAACCCAACAAGCACAGGAAGACCCCGTGCCCACTCCATGCACACAGACCCCGAGGCGGAAATCGAACCCGGACCCTGTGGGCGCCTAAAGTATCAGGAGTTCCATAATTTTCTTTGTTAAAATAAACAGAGGTTTTTCGTCTGTTATTCATTTGCCACTGGAGCGTCTGCCAATACAACAGTCAACACCTACAGACCAATCAGATTAGAGAATTTAACAGCACTTTGGTATTTATTTATTTATTTGTTCATTTTTTTAAATACTAAGATTTGAACTGAAAAACAAAAGAACAAGTCTAGCGATACAAATGTAAGAGATTTAATCTGAACAGCTGTAGAATGGTACATAGTGAGACCGGAGAATCATGCTCGTCGGATCTTTCTCTCTCTATCTCTCTCTTTTTTCTCTCTCTGTGGGGTGAGAAAGGAAGGGTGCAGTTCCTCTCTCCAGGGACAATCTGTGAAAGTAATTGTGCGCTCTGTCACTCCAGGCTTTGATGGACAGGGAGGATGCACTTAAAGACTGTCACGCATCGGCTCTCCCTCATTCAGCCATGTTCCTCCATGCCTGACTCATCACTTCTCTAGATGCATGCAGCCATGCAAGACCTCCTGCACTCAAACACGCTGGCCTCGGGGGTTGGAGGGGGATGTGAATTACCCTCCGTCAGAATGAGGGTTTGAGGGAGAAGAAAATGGTACATAATATTGAAATGAAAAAAAAAAAAAAAAAAAACATTTCATTTATGTTTATGGCTCGAAAATGAAACGTGCCCAAAGGCTGTCCGAGTTATACTGTAGGAGATTATTAATATGTATGGGTGTTATATGATATCGTTCCAGTCGTACTTCTCTGGTGCATCATAAAGGTGTTTACAAAGAGCAACAAAAATGTATTGAAGAGGGAAACAAAAAACATAAAACATAAAAAAAAAAGGCACAATAAAGAAAGCGATTACTCTCCGTGGCACATTAAAATGATTCCTTTTCCTTTATTTCTTGGTTACTTACAAATTTCCCTACTATTTAGTTCCCTACTAAAACTTACATAAACACTAAACAGTATTATACACATTATAAGACAGATCACTGACTTTCAATAGCAGTTTCAAATAACAAAATAAATAACAAAATGATAACATCCTGGTCGATATATCATATATTTTCTTCACATATACTGTAAAATAAATAAAATACCATTATACAGTGTCATCCTGACTGCTTCCAGTAAATAAGAATAGAGGTGTTTTTCTTGCTTATTCGATCCTTACATATTTTTTTTTTCTTTTTCTTTTAAATGTATGATCACGTCGCAGGAATTAATTCAAGAGTGCACACTCGGGTCGAAACAGGTTCGCTGCTATTTCTTTAGAAACAGGAACCTGAAAAATGTGATGGCGTTTCCAGTTTTCAGATTCACAGACTCGGAGGGCGAAAAGGGGGACCGAGTTGCACTTTTCCCCCCTGTCTATTCACAGAACCGAAACTGTTGTGTAATGCAGTTTTCTTGTGGGGAAAAAAAGCAGAAGCTGATGAATGATGACATTCTGATGAAGTAAATTCAAGTACTTAAAAAGTTTTCCTGTATCTCTATCTCTGCGCTTAAAACTAATTAAAAGAGCGCACAACAATGCTAATATATACTGTACAGTATTTAGACTTATCAGTGCTCCACATAGTCACATCTGAATCCCAAATAAAACCCCATGGCCTAAAAACTACAATTTATTTTTCCCCTTACATTAAGGAACATGTTTTTCTCTGTGTCCTCTGAACACACGTATAAATGTACTGTACATAAAAGCTCCCGTCTACTTATTAAAACCCCGTTTCCAAGATTTCTAATAAATAAATAAATAAATAAATAAACAATCTACATCTGATCCCATTATCTGTTGAACTTTCTACCTACACCCTGTAGGGCAAAGAGACATAAACGCAACAGTAGGGCTTCTTTAGATTTGAGCTCCAGCTGTCTGACCACAACGCGGTTGGTTGCTTTTTCATGGAGACGGAACGACAGCAGGGTCCCTTTGTTCCCTGCTGTTAAGCAACATAACAGGTGGAGCATCGTCTTGTCGAGTCGGAGACGGTTCGGTGGCACGGATTTAGCCGGAGACTGAAATCAAACCTGAAACACCTTCCACTGACCCATTAACCCAGAACTCATCAAAAGCTGATAGAAAAAAAAAAAACAGTTAATTAAACTGAATGAAAAAGAACAGTATTTGATGAAACCTTGTCACTGTTCCTTGCCCTTTAAGCTTTTTACCTTTATGGCAATATTTCAGTCAGAGCGATAATCAGCCCTATTAAAGGTTATGACATTTAAATGAGGTAATGAGCAGAAATCAGAAAGTAACAAGACGGATCATCTGGCCTACTTTTAATCTGCCTTTCTAAAACAACTCCAGTTATGCTGCTGTAATGAAAAAAAAAGACACTATAGCAGCGAATTGTGCTATTATCATACTGATTTTCTTATACTCTGAACCTACTCGCAAATCATTTATTAATCATTACCCCTCATACACACTCACAGACAGCCAGGACGGCTGCCCATGTATTACGTATTCACTGACTTGACTTGGCAGACTGAGCCATTTGGCATGGGGAAGTTGAAGTGACATGCATTTAGCACCGCCTGATTCATCCAGGGACTCCTCTGGGCTTCACACTACATGTCCAACATGTCCAGCATGTTGCTTTAAGATGACAGGCGGTGACATTTAACACACCGTGTGTATCCAAGTGTGTAGATTATTATA
>JAOVVA010000041.1:4788167-4804139 GCA_028565275.1 Leiocassis micropogon
TAATGTTTATCAGTACATTACAGAAAATAATGAACTTTATCACAATATGCTAATTTTTTGAGAAGGACCTGTATATATTTGAGCCCTGGCTACAAGTGTGAGTGTATGCGAACAGGAGGCCAGAGGAGTGAGATAGCAGCAGCATGACAAAAACCTCAAGTGAGAAAGACAGTGTGACACGCACAGTGACTCCCGACTCGCTCACGAATACAAAGCAACACCAGAACGCTGGGATCGTGCAGCAGGTTTTCACACACAAGTGATGGCCGGTCTTGCATATACAGACTTAAAAGGTTCTGGTATCCAAATAACTGGCTTGTTAAAAGAAAAGGATTGTTTCCTACACCATAAAAATGTTAGATTTTATATAAAGAGTCAGCCACAAAAACGTATACACACATCAGGGAAAGAAAAACTTGTATAAATATATTAATACTAAATGTATTGCCTGCCCTGCCATGGATTGGCACCCTGTCCAGGTTGTACCCGGCCTTGTGCGCTAAGCCTCCTGGGATAGGCTCCAGGCCCCCCGCGACCCTGAATACAGGATAAAGCGCGTATAGAAGATGAGTGAGTGAGTGAGTAAATGTATTCCCATACATTATACATATATAGTATTATGATGATAACATGATATTATTAATATCATATGAATATAATATATATATATCATATTATTTTTCTATTCCAGGAGTTTGTATACATTTTTTGGCGAATACTTTTGCCAATATACTGTAGCGTACGTATACTGTGTATATTGTATACTGTATGTATACTTTGTATATGGTGTCAAAGTCTTAGGTGCCGTATTATTATGTGTAGTACAATTTCAGTTATAGTATTATGTACAAAACTATTCATTATTTCCAAACATATCTTAATGAATGAATAAATAGCATTACAGCAGAATAATTGCATGTCTGTAAAGAAAGCAATGAATTACAGACCAGGTTTCAGATGGAAACAAAACAACAACAACAAAAAGACCCAATGTCTTGCATGAAAATATACAGGAGCAAGTTACCAGAAGAACTCTAGCATATTCTCCAGCACGCTCAGTAAAACCTAACAGCTGGTATACTTGCAGTACTGTGCAAACGTCTTGGGAACATACAAAAAATGACTTAAGAAAAGATGCTTTTGAAAACATTTCTGCATAAAAGTAACTTCTATTAAGAGCAATAAAGAGTAATACGATAAACAGACTCGATATCTGATGTGAAAACTCTTTGCATGGAAAAGCCAGTAGTGTTTGATACAGATTTGTACAGTTTTCAGCTTTATGTGATATACACTGTATACTGTAGACACACACAGTCAGCCAAAAAATTGTATACATACTTCAGGAAAAGAAATATAGTATGTATAGAAATATAGTATAATACATTAATTAAATTAAAAATACAGCAATGCATTTAGTTTTACTTTTCATGGAGTGTGTATAAATGTTTTTGTCTGACTATATACGTAGCATTGTGGATCTGATTAAGGCCTCAACCAGATGGAAAGATTAAGCTAATGACCCCTTGCATGAACTGAACCGCTAAAACATGCCTCAGGCCTGGGGTTCTTGTTGGCCTTGGTGTCATAGGGTAAGAAATACTGCCCTGCTTAACCCCTTGTCAAGTGACCCCTGCCAGGGCATTTAACATGATTTACACTCTGTAGTCAAGCAGCACTGTTCAGGAAGAAGCTCAAGGAGAATAACATTGCATGCCGTGGAAAGTTTGCTATAACAAGATGGTTGAATTTGCAAGTAAATGTATTAGTAGTGTTGAAAGTGAAATTGCAACAAAAAATATATTAATTAATAAACAAAGTTCATAGTAAATTATCAGATATATACTGTATGGACATGATCTAAAAGTAAAAAAAAAAAAACCCTTGTCAATACTTTCAAATGTTAGAAAGAAAGTATTATTAAAATACATATACAGATTACAACCAGAGCTCAGCAAATTTCAGCCTGACTTGGCAAAGTGCTAAGATCCCATTAGGCAAAAAGTTATCTGAAGCATTACAGACACGCTGCTCATTCATATAAGGTGATAGAAAGGGACATTCAGGCTTTTAAAATTAGCACGGGAACACAAAGGGAGAGCGACTACGCTAACGATAACCTGACAAGTTGGCGCGGCCAAACAGAAACCCAGCTTGCTTCAATATGGGAAGTCAGAGGTCTTCCGCTACAGGGTGCATGTGACCCGCTGAACCTCGAACAAGATGAAATGCATTACGGGTTAACAAGGTGCCTATTCACAGTCATCTATATCACCATAATGACGTTTGTTTAATCTGTCAACAAAAAAAAAATTAAATTTCTTTTTTTTTTTTTTTTATCTTTTAGATCAGAGAAAAC
The DNA here is from genome assembly GCA_028565275.1 of Leiocassis micropogon. NCBI lineage: Eukaryota > Metazoa > Chordata > Actinopteri > Siluriformes > Bagridae > Leiocassis > Leiocassis micropogon. The sequence goes on from JAOVVA010000041.1 coordinate 4,790,527, forward strand.
AAAGACATCTTCTTCTTTCTTTTTTTCCCCCGCCCAAAAGAAGGTTTGATTTCAAACCATCATATAAAACTATGATACTGATAGCAACCATTGCACCAATTTACACTGAGTTCTCTGGAGTAACTGGAGTTTACCGCTCAGCATCCATTACAACTGATAACACTTATGAAACATTGATATTGAACCTAGCCAGCAGAAACCTGATACATAAACCAGAGCTGGAGTCAGCTTGTTTTTTTTTAGTTTGACTATAAACAAGGAACAAAGGATAAAACTTGCTGTGCCATGAATCTAAGTGATATGGAGCAGTTCTACAGGAAAATCCTGAAGTGATTTAGCTTTTAGATAATTTCCTGTGCTATATATATATATATATATATATTTTTTTTTTTTTTTTCTTCCCCAAATTGGATTTCTTTTTTTCCACAACGTAGATGCTACAATACATGCTACATTCTGCAATATTAATATAATTATTTCCTAGCAACTCGTTTCATCACTGTATCACAATTCTTTCATGGGGCGATTCATGTATCGCCACACGGACTCGATTTTATACATTTGATAGCATTCGAGATGGTAAAATGTTGCCGATTTTACTGTGATGAAGATCTTTCAATTTACATTTTAAGTAGTGTAACTAGATTGGATTGTGTGTTTGAGAGTTTGAGAACCAAGTCTCAATCTAAAACGTAAACTCAATTCAGTGCCAAAGGTCTCTCCGTTTTAAAAAACATAAATCTATAAGGTGAAGACCTTCTTTACAATCTACACCGGAATTCAAGAAACCCTCTCCGGCATTACCAAATCTTCCACAGATGCTTCTGTGTCTCCATAAAAGCGGGAAAAAAAACTTTCTTCTTAGAATCTATAATTTCATGGATTTTCTGCTTCCACCATTAAGGATTACCCTTTTGACTTGACCTTTTGTTCCCACCCTCGTATTTTATTGATTGTTAATTTTTTTCCCATCCTCCTCTCTCTCTTTCTCACGCTACCTTGAAGGTGACCCATACCTACATAAACATTATTAAAAAAAGAAAGAAAAGAAACTCGGTGTACAGTGGTTGGCAGTATGACTGCTAAATTAGGTCAAAAAGAAGCAAATCAGGTTGCACAAATATGCGAAAAGCGCTGCTTGAACTCGATTCCCTGCCAAGTGTGATGACGTTATTCTGACAACACAAAAAAAAAAAAGAGCAAAAGAGGCTGACGAAGAGGTTAAGGACCTTTGCTCATCTGTGTCGAATGGCATTACGCCGCATGGTGCTTCGCATAACATGCTTAAGTGCATTGTTGCCATCAGCGTGACAGACACCAACCTTTTTTTTATTAATCAATTGAGCTCTTTAATACTTCTCATCTCTCTCTCTCTCTCCCATCTCTCTCTCTCTCTCTCTCTCTCTCTCTCTGAGTGTTTTTCAACAGGCCGTCTGAAGAGCTTGATGAAGAGGGAACATCTGCTTTGAAAAGGTTTGCTCATTATTCAGATAGAGAGACAGAGAGGGAGACAAAAGATGGAGATGGTGAAGCAGAGATACACACCTGAGTAAACAAAGAAGTCTACTGTTCTCATCAATTAAGCAATCTTTGTGATCGTTCTGTTGCCTACAACAGATACTGGAAGCACATGATGAAGACAAGAACAGCTGGTGCCCTTGAAGTAAGGGATCTGAAATGGGATAGAAAAAAAATAATAGAACTGACGGCGAATAAACAGCCAGCCAGTGCATAAACAGTAAACAATAAATAAACAAAAAGTAATGTGCTTTTTTTTTCTTTAAGGGGAAAACGGTGCAGGAAGTCTAAACTTTTGAAAGCATGAGCAAAATCGCTCTCCCTTGAGCCTCATCTTAGGCGAAAGCACCCATCTAGACTAATGGCCTTTTGCATAATGCCATTAAGAAGCTGAAAGCATGAAATCGGTCTCTCTGGCTTGTTTTTGTAGACTCTGATAAAGAATTTGGGATGCCCTTGTAGCAAGAAGATCTGTCTGTGGTTCTGTTCTAGCAAGCTGGCCTAAACCAGTGGGATTTGACAGGGTTGCCAGCGTGGGACATTTAAGAAAAAAAATACCTCGCAAAGCTGCAGGTCTTCCCATCCCGTCAGGATGTCTCATTTCCGCTTTGTGCTTCGGTAACACACACTGAGAATGACTTCCATCAAAGCCTCTCGCCCTATCTGACACTTCACTTATCATCCGACGACTAAGCAGGTTCGTGCGAAGACAGACTCAAGAGGAGGCAGAGATTCTGGCACAAAGAGCTGACATTAAAAGACATTCAAAAAGACCATGAGTTCACTGAGAAACATAAAGGCAAGTCTGCCACAGAGGGGGTCTGGGGAGGTTGAGGGCATAAACAGGTGCTCGTATCTGGGACCTTGGCGGAGGAATTTCGAGCTGGTTTGCCCCATGGGAGGCAGGCTCCGGTGTGCCTTGTCTTCTCTTAAATACACACCAGGAGGAATGACTCTGACTGTTGACCTCTCCCCCCCCCACAAGGCAAAACAGCCAGGCCAGCTGTAACACTGATCTTCCCAGGTAAAGTTTCAAGAAGGTGAAAAATAATAGGAGTGTTGGCAAATGGATGGCGGGTCGTCCGACATCTGGGGGTCATCAGTCCACCTGGGCATCGCCCACGGACAAAGGTAAGGTATGCACAGAGAAAAAAGGGGGCAGATAATGTCCTTAGCAGGCTGGAGATTGGTCCCGTCATGTCTCTCTCCCTCTGTGGTCAGGAGAGGTCATGCCTCCGGCAACACTTCTGTTTAGGAAAACAAGCCTCTGACACACTGATCACCAGCATTCAGTCATTCATCAAGGGGCCCTCGCAGTTAGGGAAGGGTTTAGAGAAACAGATTTTCTCAAGAGATGTGCACGTATTACCAGTCAGTCCCACTGGAAGCTTATATAACAGATATATGAAAGCATGTTCTAATTATTAATTTGACAATAATGTGTCAATGCACCTCCAGTTGCTCAGGACCGGGCCCTTGCTTTGGTCATACTGTTGAGCAGTTGTCTGTGTCTGTCCTACTGCAATCTTTCTTACCTTCAGCTCTACCAGTACAGCTATAAAAGGTTATAGCATCATAAAGCCAAGCGCTATGTGCACCCGACATCGGTTAAAGCTGCCTGTTTTATACTCAGATTATTATCAGTAATCTGAAAGCAAATACAGAGCTGGGTGGACGCTGGGGTATACATATTAGACAAGGTTGTCTAACATCCAACACTGAAACTGTCATCCACCCCGTTCATCTCTTTTCTCATCAGAAAATTTGTGAGTTATGCGCTAAGACAAGTCCATCTCTAGCTGTAATAACCAGACCCAGGGTCTCAGTGTTGAGTGCTTATAAACGAAAGGCAAAGTATCAGAGAACAAAGCCTGAAGTAAAGTGATGCTTTTACTTCTTACCAATGAGTGGTGTCAGTCGACTCATCTGCCAAGCGCTGCATTTAGCAACTCTAGCTAATTAACAATTATTTGTTTAATAATTGACTTGGAGAAAGTAACATCCTACCAAGCTTTAGGGCTGCCTTTAATCTCATACAAGAAAAGATATGCTGGGTCAGCAGGCATCTTGTTGATCTTTAATCCCACAGAGCAATAAATCAACCCCTTCATTCAGGTCCAGCAAAAGCACACAAACTCTTCAGTTCACCAAGCACCTGTACCCCCTTGAAATTAAACGGCGGCGACTGAGAGTAGAGACGCATTAACTCTGGGCTGCTGCGAGACCCGCTTTTAAGAAGATCCAATTTCAGATCGTTCCTTTAGGAGAACAGATCCCTTCTCCAATGGTATAGAGCCTGGGAAACAACAAGAGAAATCGCTAAGCTGAAGACTATCTCGGCTCAGTCATTGCAGAAGGAGGGTTATAGAGTTCTTGTCTAATATAAGGCATTATCAGCTGTCTCTGCAAATTCTCCTATCGGTTCGGAGAAATAAAAATAACACCGGTCGCCGAGTCAGGGTAGGAGTGGTTGATCCGCTGCAGCCTCTCCTTACCTGCCACCAAGATCCCATCCGCCCCTGCAACCGATAAGCCCTATCTGCATAAGCCAGATGGGCCTCCATCATTCTACCATGATGAAAAGGCCATGGTAGAAGAGCACAGTGGCCTGTTTACACCTTCAGGCACCTAGCCCCTGAAATAAAAATAGAAATGCCACGCTGGAATCAACCTAAACAGCATTTTAGATAGCGTATCCATTTTCCCCGCACACCATTCCGGAATGCACAATAAACCACTGAGACGGAGATGCCATTGAAGATATTGCGAGATATTGTGTGAATGGCAGAGCTTTTATACAGTATTGGATAAATGAAGTTTGGTAGTGCGATTATCTAGCTGAAACGGCGAGGTGAAAAAGCACACCTTTGTTTATTGTTCTCTTCTCAAGCTTTAACAGCTCGTGACAGACCAGCTTTATTAAACTGGGCTTTGAGCACACCCCAAGAGCCAGTAAAACTTCCCTTATTGCCGGATGGGGATCCATTCAAATGGACAATCTCCAAATTATTGCAGTGTAATAGCCCTGATAGCGAAGCCGCCTGTGCTGTGTCAGGGGGTTAAATGGGGAGGTTTAATACTTTAATCAAGTTTAATCTCTGGGTGGATGAAAAGATAGCTCTTCCTCTGCCTGATTTTTTTGCCTGGCCTAATTGAGAAATGTCAACGGAAGAGTTGAACAAGATGGAAACTGTACCGTTTGAGGTAAACTTGACTAGTTCAGCAAAGGTTGAGTTATATCTTTTTTCTGCCAAACCTGAAAAGGTCCTACAGGAATTTGTAGATATCAATGCATTTTTCAAATCATACATACCACCATTCATCACAGTAGCAAAGTAGGCCCGCCAATAGCACTGACTGTCTTTAGACAGCAAATGAGTGCCCTATGCTACATTTTCTGTTGACTGGTAACTGTCCCAGTTTCCCAAAAGCATCATAAAGTTAATATGTTAACTGATAAAGAGAGCGCTAATGTGATTCTCCGTCTAGCATTTAACGATGATCTCTCGGCTGCCGTGCCTTTGGGAAACCAAGCTTCTGTGGCGAGACTTCTTAAAACATATGTCAGGGATATCATCTGCTTTGTGCACGGTGCTTTAAACCTCGCTTTCCTCTGTACTTCTATGACCCGATATCAAGTTTCTGAGGCTGATTACGAGTCCCCAAAGTGCAAACAGACTGCTAATTTGTGTTACACTGCATGCTCAGTAAAGTATTTTTTTTTTTTATAATTACAATTGAATAATGATTTTTACTAGATGTCAGCCACAGTTTTATGTTTTTAAATTGTTCCAAAAATTCTTTATGGGATAATACAACAACAAGAAAAAAAAAAATGTCTTAGTTTATTTGATAAAAAAAAAAATACTATCCCTGAGGCAATTATATTTCAGATTAACTTAAAAACATGAATAATGTCTTCAGCTTCAGTTAACTGGGGAAAAAAAGAAGTACGATGTTATGTGGTCATGAAAAGATGCTTTGCGCAATCACCAGAATCATGTGAAAGACATTTTCAAACTAATAGGATACTGACTTCTGATCCAACATGACCACATAACTCAGTCGTATGATGGACGAATGGGTGGATGACAAATAAATGAACAACAAGACAAACATTTCGACAGCTAGTTGTCACAACAGTATTTGGCACTTGGCATATTTGACAACTGCACAGATCTGAACTGCACCTTGTGTAGATTTTCAAAGCCAAAATTAAGCAAACAAATCTGGAATAAACTAATGAATATGTCATTTATAATCAATATTAAAAAGTCTTCAGATGTACAGCAGGTTGACTCGATACAAGGAATCCCTCTCCGTTTAAGACTGATGATTCCCCCGTGAAACCCACTCGAACTTATGACAAGGGCTTTGTGCCTCACGAATTGGCCACACTTCGTTCTAATAGTGCACTGGGGAAAACAATTCCCCACATGAACCTCGGTTTGAATCCCTGCCCCATTTTTCAACTACACCCAAAACACCTTTGCTTTGCTAGACAATATTTGCCTGCCATACTGTGAGAAAGAAAACTGGTTCCTTACTGCATCAGCTAAAATTCAAGGTAAGACAAGTGCTAGGTTTTTTTTTTTGTTTGGTTTTTTTTTCTCCCCAGATGTCTCAAACTTTTCCAGCCTAATAGATCGCTCTTCTCTCGTTCCCAGCGCTGTCAACTCGGTTCAGGAAATGCAGGTTAGGGGTCCTGACCGACCAAGCCACTTGTCAGTGCCGGTGGTCAAATGCCATTTGGAGAGTATCAGGTGTCCAACACTAGGTGCATTTACATGGAATCTAACAAACTTTGCACTAATAATCAAAACCACAGGCCAACCAGAAACACCTCAATCGAAACAGTCCGACCTGAACTTTCAACTGGAATTTGATGGGTGATGTAAAGCTTTCATAATGCATTCAGTAGGAAAATATTAGTCGTGTGAAGGCTTGATCCTTTGTTTCTCTCTTGTTGGAATAAATTATTCCTGCACATGTTTGCTTCACCTAATGATGGACTTGAGTTCTAAGGAAGACATTTTGCTCCCATTCCTAATCAGTAAACTCCGTGAGAACAATTCTCTCTCCAGAGGCTTTACTTCAGATTTTCATCCAATGGGTGAGTCATTTGCACTGACTAGCTTGCCAAAAACCATCAACCAACTGTAGATGAGACTGAATCCTTGTAACCGATCGTAACGTAGAAAACAGGATTTATCAGAAAAGATGGGAAGCCTAAACTAACGTCAAAGTTTAAGAAAAAAACATGAAAAGCTTTGTAAAAACACATGTAAACACACATCTTATCCAATCAGTGTCCATGGGTTAAGGGTTAAGGTAGAATCTCAAAGCAGCCAAGGCATGTATTTAAGTATTTAGTTTATCTACTGCTTACATCCTTAACATTGCTCAGCTTCTGCTATAGATGGATAGATGTTTCATAATTTTCATAAGAAAATCATGTGTTTCCAGAGCACTCACTAACACGTCTGGTGTCTCCCCTAGTACTGCTAAATATAATAGTCTATTTAAAAGAGATTAGATAGCAAACAGTGAATGAAAGAGTGAGGGAGTCTTTCTGCAATACTGAGTCTTCTGCTTTCAAATGCATGTAAGGTAATGCATTGCTGTGCACTTTTTTTCAACAGTTCTTCAACACTGGCTTGTAGATGTAGCAGACCGAGTCTCATTAGGCATTAAAGCGAGAATCTTCAGGAGTTCCTTTACCACACTTCACATGAGTCCATTGTGAGAATTCACTCCTGCTGGCCAGACCACAAATTGCCCTGTCGGGAACTTTGACCCCTCTTCATCTCGCTCGGCCATAATGCGTCACCCCTTTGACCTCAACCAGCGAACGTACGGTACAAAAAAGGCGCCGTGATAAAGAAAGGCAACAACAAACACTTTATCTCGAATACGCTGATGTCAGTGAGAGGGAGAAAGCATGCCGAGTGTGTGGATTACAAGGATGACACAGAAGGTTATTGTAGTCATACAGGAAACCCAGTGATGGATTCCACTCTCCGCCATTTATCAGCAATCGATGGATAGCTAGGACAGCAATAGACCAGACATCTCATATATTAGTTTTTGTACGGCAGACGAAGCACAAAAGGGGGGAAGCGGCCAGTGCGAGGAACTTTTGCAGATAATATTCACCAGGATGTCACGCCAAAATCTGGTGTATAAAGATTGGTGGCTACAATCTCTGCACCGGGCTCGGATCCAGAAAAGAACGCAATTCATTCTGGATGTCAGGAAGCCTTGTGGCACTGCGACAGAAACGCAGTCTGCTAAACCATACGTCGACTTTTATTTCACACCAGAAAGGAACGGCTGCGAATAATTCATGTTCTATTTTCACTTGGAACCATCGTGCGGTATTAAAATGATAAAGTACACACGGTTAAGCTTTAAATACAAAGGAGGAGCCAAAATACAGTAATTCAATGCTCAAGAATAATACGGGACTGTTATTGTTCGGGATGGTTAATGATGGCCTGTGGAGTGACACTATCTAAAAAGGATTCTTCTCCTTCATATTTGTGTTCTTTGTTCTAGCGCCGTGGGCAGTTAGAGCAGCGGTGAACTCCTGGCTGACATTATTAATCCCCACCCACTTTCCACATAATATTCAGTGACTAATCAAGCTTGGTGTAATTAGTCCTGTATGCTTGCACAGTCCTAGCCTGATTCAGTGATTAACAAGCTTTTTCGTTGCGCTTCAGTGGAGTAGAAGCACGTTGCTTGGGCGTGTGCAAAAAAGCGGCACGGCGTCTGCCTAAGTGAATGCGCGCACGATACTGACACAGACCCGAGTCTAGTTGGTGTGGTCTTTGTTTGTTCTGGGTGTCCCAGTCCACGAGCTCATATCACTTGCTGCTTGCTTAAAGCTGAAATATGTAAGACTTGGGAATTTCCCTCTCTCTGGAGGCATTGTGAGATCCTCCTATTTGATAACATGGGTGGTGCTACACCGTGCAGAGTACAGGAGTAGGTGGTTTAGGATGTACTCTTTATAGCGTGCTCGGTGTAACCACATTCATAGTGTGAGGTCAGAACATAGCACAGTGGCGAACCAGCCTTCTTGAAAGAGAAAGGCTTCTTCCTGTAATAAAAGCATGTGCTAGAGTGAGTTTGCGAGCTGTGCGCTGAGCTCTGTGGGGTTGTTTGAGGCCAGTCTCAAGCTATCTAGCTGAAAATTGAAGGAAAAATGCTTTTCTTTTACTCTGCCTGCGGCTCTGCGTCGAAGTTGTGTTCTGGGCGTGGGTCCTTGGCTGCACTACCTTCAAGCATGATGAGGCATAAAAGTTGGGGTTGGTGTATTATAATGCGTGCATTCTGGTCCTGTAACAAACAAACAAGACTGAAAAACTGAATTTAAAAAATACAGGGTAGGCCACAGGAAAAAAAGTACCAAGGCGGACTACTTTTCCGTGGCCAACACTGTATTTTCCAAATTCAGTTTTTCAGGGGGAACAACAGGGACGTTTAAAACCGGGACTTTTCACAGTTATTAGAGTTAAAAACTCCCCTTATTTGTCTACATGTACTGTATAGTGTACCCCTTCTACACTAGTGCACTTATCACAGTGCTTGGATACCATCAAGGTTTTCTCAGTACACTGTAGCCATGATCAGACTGCTTTCTTTACATCTGAAACGCTGACCTCCAAGGAACTCCTTTAACGGCCCAAACATGTGGAAATGGCTTGGAGAGAGGTCATGGTATACGTGGGATAAAGCAATAACTCCCAGCTGAGCTCCTGCAATGTGCAAGTGGTGTTGGTGAACAATTATGTTGGACAAGTTATCCATCGATTTTTTTAAGGATCAGGCATTCCCTCTGTCAATGTTCGCAGACGTATGGCGTTTTTTCATTAGTTTTACTGTGGCTTAGAATCTCATCACTGTAGGCTACTCTGCTTGAAGGTTTTACGCCTTATTTCAAGGGAAAAGTCCCAGTTTGACTTGAACACCCCTCGTACTTACACAAAAAGATGGCTGCATGTTTTTTTTGTTTGGATGGACGAGCCCTTATTTACCTACCCATTCTAAATTCACTCACAGGTTCATTAGTTAACATTACGCACAAGAAACAGTACTTGTGCTCTCTAGTCGTGCATATTCCTAATCAGCACATTTTCTCCCTCTTTGGTGACAGTGATAAAAGAAGGCGCAATTCTTTCGGGAAAATAAAACAAAGGAGAGTGGAATTTAATGGCCATCTGTTTGGTGCAGCGGCAGTCCTAGACGGGTGTAACGCTTGTGCCGTTTCGTGTGCGATCAAAGACCCTACCGCCATCACAAGCGGCTTTGACTAGCGAGTTAACCAACCACCAGCGGAGATCCCCGTCTCTGAGCAAACGTACTGCCGGGATCAGCCCCTTACAGGCCCCTTGTTCAAACAGCACAGTAAGAACAAACACAAGTGCTGAACTCGGTAAACAAGTAAAAGCTGTGTCTTATTTGTCTTCACGTGGGAATCTGTTTTCCAAAGTAGATACAGTCAGGCTGGTATGATAATCAGTTGTCTTTTAGGTTTCGGTTAATAGTGCTACTGAAGAAAGGTTTCATTTGAGGGCTGCCTCACATGCAAACACGCTCCTGCTCCTTGCTTCCTCATCTGACATTAACCATGGCATTAAATATGCAATCAAAATAAAAACAAATAGGATGAATTTGAAAACAAGGGCACTGACCTTCACCTGATCTAATATTTTGGCCGTGGTGAAACGAGTACAAAAAACGCGGCTTGCACACCGAGCGCTGAAAAACATTCCGACACAATGCAGCAAAGCATGCATGCCAATCAGAACTCGCACATACTGTACATACACACAAAGACACATCCACACAAGCAAATTTGACAGTCCACAAGAGACACACACACAAACACTAGGAGCTGACACATTCTCACTTTCTGAAACATGGCAGCGTTCTGCATGTCCCTCGACAACAGAAGTGTTGAATCTGGCACCGTGGCTGCCGTGCCAAACAGGCGTTACGTTCTCACCTTTCAGGCTCACGCTGCAGAGCAGAGCAGCTCACACAAGGTATGACACGGAACAGCTACAGACCTGGCAGTAACGTCCCTCTGGTGTTCAAAGGTTTCGAATAGGTCATGCAATGCGATGCGATCACACAGACCGTGTGCAAAGGTATGGAGTAATGTGGACGTCAACGGTTCCTCACCTGTCGCTGACATTAACATGGAATCAAGCTACTTTTGAACTGTTCTGGCATGATGATGATGACGATGATGTAGACGGGACTGATAGCAGAGAGGTCGTCCGGTTTTATTCCTCTTATACCTCCAGCAAGTCCACCTCTGAAAAATGCAGGTTTTGGAGTGGCCTAGTAAATTCTGGGCTTAAATCCGATTGAGATCCGTAAACAGGCCGTTCACGCTCGAAAACCATCCAATGTGGCTGAAGTAAAAAAAAATCTGCAAAAAGAGTGGGCCAAAATTCCTCCACGGTGATGTCAAAGACTCATTGCCAGTTATCACAAACGATTGCTTTTTTCCCCCTTAGTAATTGAAATCATCATTCAAAATTGCATTTTGTATTTACTTGAGTTATCCTTGTGTGATATTACATTTTTTTTAAACAAAAAAAACAAATACTTTTTCCATATATTATACTATACACATTAATATATTATATTATAATAAATTATACACATACATTATGTATTTTTGGGAAAACCGCCATACAAGTTGGTTATTAGCTGTTACTATGGAAACTGAAATATTTTAGAGCCAGTGCATTAATATAAATCCACTGAAACTGCTGTCAGAGCTGCTTTTATAGCAAATTAATCACCTTTTATCCTATCAGAATCCAGAAGTCCAGGAAATACTGTACGGCTTGCTGAATATTACAGCTCGTTTCGCAACGCCGGTCTCGATGCTGGTTTTTAAAATAATGGATAGAGTTTGGAAAAGGGCAGATTATGGAAGCCATTGGCCGGTGGTGTTAAAGGAATCATTATTATCGCACTGGACAGAATTGCCATGGTAAAGCTCTGGAGGGCACTAAACGGTCACAAGGCATGCAATAGATCTTTTGAGCACATCCTGGACAACAAAATGTAAATACTGTGTTTGTGTGCACTGTGGTAACAAGCGTTAGACCTGGGTTTGCAGTTTTGGTTCTGTGTTTTCAGTGCACTCGCAAGTATAAGAGCGATCCGTTTCGAAGAGCTGTGTTCATTTTTTTTTATTACATAGAAAAACCTTACTAAATGTTACTAGTTATTAGTTAACCAATACATCAAAACAAATCATTCTAGGAAGAGTTTGTTGGAGAGTTCCCAGTATGAACCTGACCACTTAATTACTACAGAATAAAAGCTCATTTTAGTAAAAAGGTGGTAATTTGGTTGACTCTACTGAGCCTTACTGAGAACTCTCCCACACACACACACACACATACACACACACACACAAGCACACAACCTTGTGTAAACAGGGCCTGTGCAGTCCGCAGAGAGAGCTGCCGTGGCTCTTTGAAGACCGATCCAGAGGCCAAGCGATAAAACACATCAAAGTCGGGTACTTGAGCCGGCCTTGTGGAGTTTGCAGGGTATGTGTAAACAAAAGGCAAGGCCACAGGAGAGACAGGGGCTGCACCACAGCACCGAGACCACCATGGAAGAGTCCACCTTCTGACTCGAAACCATGATCCTCCCCTGGGGTTTCGTCCTAAGCTCCATTATTCACAGGGATCTGAGGAGTTCTCGGTTTCCTCTATACCGCTGTACTGTATAGGAAGAAGTCTTGATGACTTGGAGTTTCCATCCATGTCCAATGTGATACATTTAAGTTTTTATTAAGTGAAATTATCCGCACTTCCTTATGAACCAATAATCATTTTGTAAAAATTTTATGAAAGGGTGCCATGATTGCCATGATAGTAATTGTCAGGATTGAGGCAACAATGCTACGCTGCATCTCTAACTCCTAATCAATGCCCCTGGCGCTATGAAGCAGTGTTCGAGGTGAGACGTAACCATAGCAACGATTGTGTAAGCTCTCTAGGCTGGTTAAGTATGTTAACTAGGGCATGCGTTTATCAATAACAGCAGTATTAACTTATTAACCTGTGACTGGCCATCCCATCTGCCGTGACACGAAATGATTATTCCAACCCAAATCAAGTTACCTTGACTATATTAAGTTGTTAAAAGTTCTAGTGGCTCGTCGCGCATTCTGCACACAAACGGTACCGTAAACTACAAGCCCTGAGAATCCCATCCTGGTTATTTTTAATCCCATGGCGTTTCCATTATAACTCATCAATTTCGAGGTTTTTATTCTCGTGAGAGAATGAAACAAATGGCCAATGAGTCACGCTGGATTTTATTATTTTTTTTCCGCAGCTCAAAGGAACGAGAAGAGAAATTGGCTTTGTGTTTTGCCTGGCCTAAAAGCAACAGCCTTCATTTGAAAGGCTTTATCATTTTAATGATTAAGCTCCCTGGCGACAGACAAATTAAAGCCACGTCCTAGGAAGCATAATGAATATAAATCTTATTAAAAGGACATATTTAAGTGAGAGTCCTCATGCTTTATTCAGCTCATATTCCTTAAACAAATATTTGATATAGTTTTATATAAACAGTATAGGATACGATGCTAGAAGACAAAACATACATCAAGCCTTTTATTCTTTTTTTTCTTTTCGAAATTGCTTTCCAAGCTCTAATAAATGTTCTTTCCTGTCCTCGTATCTCTGCCTCTTCTTTCTCTACATTTCATTTCTCAGGTTCCCCCCCCCCTCCTTTTCTGTTATGCCCCCTTTCTCACTCTGTCTACAAATCCCACGGCATCTCAGGGCGCTTTGTTTACTCGGTGGGGTTTAGAGAGACGCAGATGATAACGAAGTGTGTGAGAGGAGAGGATTAGGGCCGGTATGCTGGTGAACAGTCCCTGGGAGCAGTCACTCATCACACACACACACACGCACACACACACACGCACACACACACACAGAGGTGGTGTATATGTCATAGTAGGGCCTCCGGGGTGCATGTGTGCACATTGTGTGTGTGTGTGTGTGTGTGTGTGTGTGTGTGTGTGTGTGTGTGTGTGT
>JAOVVA010000041.1:4804239-4826940 GCA_028565275.1 Leiocassis micropogon
GTGTGTGTGTGTGTGTGTGTGTGTGTGTGTGTGTGTGTGTGTGTGTGTGTGTGTGTGTGTGAGTGTGTGTGTGTGTAAGTGTGTGTGTGAGAGCGTTTATCGTTTAAAGTACAGTGACACTCACTGAACCTGATATATTGTCACAGATTTAAAAAGAAAAAAAAAAGCTGTAACAGAAAAGCTTTTAAAATATACATCACACAGTAATAATATTCCGTAAGGGATAAAACATACATGGGTGTGCTGAAACAGGAAAATAATCAACCACCGCAATAACAATTTTTTTTTTAATACTAATGAAACATCATTCTCTTTTTTTTATTTTAAGCTCTGATTCCTGATATTATTTGCATTATAGCAGTTCTCTCATTTTTCCTCTCTCTCTCATGTTACACAGAATGTCCATCCGAAAAAAACTTACCTGCGGTGGAAAACCAACCGAGTGTTACAAAGCACTGACAGTGGAGACTCCTTTCCATAAAATGTTAAATAATCGTCTCATTAAGAATTCCATGACCCTTTGTTTGTCTTTGAATAACCATTTTGTTCTCTCTCTCTCTTTCTTTCTCTCTACATATGTTAATACATTTCTGGCGGCTTGGTGGTTTGTTGTTAGCATTGTTGCTTTGCACCTCCAGGTCCTGGGATCGATTCCCATGCCGGGTTTGTGTGCATGTTCTCCCCGTGCTTGGTGGGTTTCCTACGGGTTCTCTGCTTTCCCCCTTCAGTCCACAGACATGCAGATTGGGCTAATTGGCGTTTCCAAATTGTCCGTAGTGTGTCAATGTGTGTTTGAAGGTTGACTGGAGGTCCAAAATGGTCACCATTGGATGGATGGATGGATGGATGGATGGATAGATATACTGTATATATAAAGAAATTCAGTTTGGCCTGCTGCTTATGGTCAGTTTTTGGGTGGCCGGTGTATTGGGCGCCCCTAACCAAGTAACAGTAGATAGCGTTATCACCTTTTATGTCATACTCTGAGGTAATCTATCTGACAAAACATTGCAGCAGCATGAGAAGCTGTCTAGTGTGTGAGTTGACCACACACTCCATTCGCAGGTAATGTTAGCATGTGGGCATCAGGATCTCGACAGAGGCGGAGCTGCGGGTACCCTCCAGTACAGTATAAACATAATTATACAGTATAAATATCTCACCAGTGTCGAGAAGAAAGAGTGTGTGGAAGTACCGGATAAAGCAGACAAAGAGTTCAAGACACAGAACAAGTCAAGGCAAGATCAGGGAAGGATGCATTAGATGATTTAAGGACGGCTGGTCTGGAAAATCAGCGTTATGACGCCAGGAAGATGAGGGAGAATGAGACCTATGTGTGTTGGTAATGTAACCAACCTACTGGATTCCAGCCGACGTTAAACAACAAGGAAGACGAAGAAGAAATATGTCACCAGAACAGCTATAATAGCTGATTATTGGAAGAAATTATTAAGAGTCCGATACTCTTCTGATTACATCATCATATTTCTCCCACAGCAGAATGATTACATAACAGAGTTTGAAGGGGGTAAAAAAAAGACATTCTCTTTTCCTAGCCTATTTTTGACGGGGGATTATGACAATATTTGGATGGAAACCCCTAGATGGAGCTAAAAGAGTCTAACTGGCTTATACCGCTTGGCCCAAAGAGCACAGTGCCCACTCTGCCTGGGCTCAGGTGCCAAGCCCACGTCACACTCAATAACGGCCTTGGTGTCTCTTTTCCACCGTGTCCTGTTCTTCTCACTGTCTAGGGCACAAAGCAACAGAGATAAGAGAGTAACCCAAGAGCATGTGTGTCTCCTCTGGATAGACCACCACTCCTCTGGTAGCTTCTGGATAAACGTGCTGAAAAGATAAACGCGGGTGGCAGACTGAGAAAATATTGAGAGAATATACAGTAAT
This sequence comes from Leiocassis micropogon, assembly GCA_028565275.1. NCBI lineage: Eukaryota > Metazoa > Chordata > Actinopteri > Siluriformes > Bagridae > Leiocassis > Leiocassis micropogon. The sequence goes on from JAOVVA010000041.1 coordinate 4,806,145, forward strand.
TACAGGAGAAACAGTACTTCGCGTTTGCTGCTCGCATGATAGTGCTTCTGGTTAATAATCTACTGTAGAACTAGGAACTCTTTTCATACTTTCTTGAAAGTTCTTTAAATTTTTTGAACCAATATCATTTAATCATTTAAAACTCTATTTATACTATATATACACACAATTAATGAAGATAATTGCCTCACGTTTATTCATGAGGCTGAGAATTAGATTCATTGTGCGCCATTATTGATCAGATTCCCAAATCTTAAGCGCGGCTTAATGGTTTGCAGACCGGGTGAAGCTAATTTCCACCCAGATAACGATCAAGCCCAATACTTTGGGAGTACACGGACAAGTACAAACCTATCGGCTAAACCATCTTATTAGTCACCTGGGGCCATTTAGATTTCTCACTTCGCCGTAAATCAGCTCCAGATGTGCACTCGTATTCTAGATTTAATATCTGATTTTTTTTTTATAGTCCTCCCAAATGTTTACAGTACGTATTGTTTAAACATGATACTTTTAATAAATTAAGAAGACCTACTACTAAATCCTTCAGAGATACAGAAAAAAACTTTAACTTAACGATTTTTTACGTAAATCTGGTTACAAGTTTTAAAGAATTCTACATTATTACTATGGGTTTAAATATGTTCCCGAAAGCAACTCCAAATATTTAACTTCGACTGGATTAAGCTGGGGTTCTGTGGTCAAACACAACATGACATGTATAGTCAACCAAAGGTTCAGTTTTGTCTGAAATCTTCAAGACAGATGACACAGATAGTGCACTCTATGTTTAGCAGAGAATGGGTTTTCCATGCGCTGTTGTGAATTTTACATTTCAGTGTAAAAAGTATGGGAAAAAAAAAACAAAAAAAAAAACACACACTTCGGAAGAATTTACATCATCAGCCAATCAGCACCATCGCGCCATGAACTCTGAAAAGGACTTTTGTTATATCGAGTTCTGTTATTTTATATTGCATAGAGGATATTTTAAATAAAAGATATTTTTTTTAAAATAGACCTATTACTTTAACAATGTGGCCTCGCACCCCCACGGTTGGTCGAAGGTTCGATTCCTGCCTAGATCTGTGTGCATGGAGTTTACATGTTCTCCCTGTGCTTGATGGGTTTCCTCTAAGTGCTCCAGTTTCCTCCCATAGTCCAAAGACATGCAGATTAGCCTAACTAGCTTTCCCAAATTGCCCGTAGTGCGTGTGTGTGTGTGTGTGTGTGCCCTGCGATGGATTGGCACCCTGTCCAGGGTGTACCCCGCCTCCAGGGATAGGCTCTATGACCCCGTGACCCTGTATAGGATAGGCGATATAGAAGGAGAATGAATAAATGAATGAAACTATTCTCTTAAATATCCCTGAGTTTCTTATTTCTTTAACAATTTTAAAACAGGTATCAGATTTTCTTAATCTCAATCTCCCTTTATAACACTTCTCCTGCGAATGCACTGTTTCAGTGTCTACGGAAATGAGCTGCTCTTGAGCGACACCCCAGCAGAGAACTGCAGAGCTTAGCAACAGGCTGGGGAAAGGAGCTCTTTTATATGAGGGAAGCATATTGTTTTTTTTGGTCTAAAAATGATTAGAAAGGATACACGCTTTACTTGTTATGGTGGGTGGGTAAACTGGCACCATGCATATATACGTAAGGTTTGTTACTGCCAGCCTGAGAAGGCCGAAACGGCATTTGATGTTAAGAGATGTTAAAATCAGAATGGAGATCACCTTCCATTGATAAGATGCTACGTCGGCATAGCTACGGTCTCGTCTAATTTGCGACGAGAAGCCAAATCTGAGTTTGTGCGGAAAATAAACAATGACACTGGATGGGGGCAAAGTAAATTTAGCTTTCTTTTCAAAAAGTTTAACAAACAAATGCATTCCTTTTGACAACCTGGCTTTTGTCTGAGTGGTAATTATTCAGAGCTGCGGCTTCAAAAAGATCATGTCCACGGGCGAAACAGGAAGTGGAGCACTTGGTTCTGATATACTCGCATTCCCTTTCCTGAAGGGTATTCCTGCTCACTCTGAGCGAGAGAGAGAAAGAGAGAGAGAGAGAGACAGAGAGAGAGAGAAACAAAGAGAAAGAGAGGAGAAAACTAAGAGAGAGAGACAGAGAGGGAGGGAGAGAGCACTATCTGAGAGTCAGTTCAAGTACATTTTCCATTAGCTGTTAGCGCCAGGTGTGAGATAACAGTAAACAAATCATTGGCTCGCAACAGATAAATAGAAATGTGTAGCATGTAAGCACGCACTAGACAAATGCACGCGCAAGTACAAGCAAACACAGTGGCAGAACAGAGGCTAAATTGCTTTCAGCAAGAGTAGCGAGTGCGAGTAAAAGAAAATAGGCCACTGTATATTGTCAGCATTTATTGAACAAATGACTCGGGTCTGGGGCATACTTCATTACCGGGATTATAGATTGTTTCCTGTTGGTAAGTGCTAGGGGAAAACAAATGTGAAGCCACACAGGGGCTTTTCCCCCCTTGGTAGGACAGGGAGCTCCAGAGTTTCGGTGTTTAAGACCGCAAGTGCTTAAGGGTGTGCTTTAGCCGGACGTTCCTGTGCTACTTCCTGTTCAGATGCAAGATTAGTGTGCAAAAAAAAAAAAAAAAAAACCTTTCCTAATGTGATTTACTTCGTTATGAGAGACTGTGTATTTAATTAGGCTGACACCGAGGACACTGGATGAGCTCATGTGAACCGGCTTGTCTATCTTATCACACGGTTGCTGGTGGAGAAGGGATGCAGAGTGATTTATGGATGTAGACAACGATGATAAATTATTCATCAGTTTGGACAGGGGAAAAAAAAAAAAAAAAAAAAACGGGCAACACGAAAAAGCTGAGCTTCTGACAGACTCGCTGAGTTTCACAAGGCGCGACAACAGTTTTTTCTCACCGGTCCAGTAGCCTTGTGTAACAGAGTTCAACGAGAGTGTTTACTTCCTGTCCGTCGTGTTTACAGACTTCAACAAGGCACATCGGGGTAATTTCTGATATATAAATAAATATAAAAAAAAAAAAATTTAATTTAATAACGCATAGTATCTTGATAAAAAACACACAACATGGCACACGAAAAAAGGTCTGTATACCCCTGTGGGCTTATCACACCCCAGTGGGCTTGTTGAACATCCCATTCCAGATTTAGTCCCCATTTCCTGTTATCGTAGGAGCCAATCTTCTGGGAAGGCTTTTCTACTAGATTTTGGTCATGAGGATTTGTGTTTATTCAGCCACAAGAGCAGCAGAAAGAAAACCTGAGGTGCAGTCAGCATTCCAGTTCATCCTAATGGTGTCCAGGGGTCTTAAGGTCAAAGTTTTGTCAAGTTCTCTGAGAGTTGTGTCTTGGTTCTTGCACATACTGTGATTGCGAAACACGGTTGACTCCTTTAGTTGCAACGAAAGGGAAACGATAACGCTACAGCAGAGAAAGACTTTTAGAAAGACATCTAAGGCATACAGTTCTAGAAGCAATTTGGTGGAAGACCCGCATATTGGTGTTATAGTCAAGTGTCTGCATTATGGATGGAGTGAGAGAGGACATGAAGTTAGTTGGTGTGAGAGAAGAGGATGTGCAGAGAACAGGATTAGATGGAGGTACAGTAGATGATTCACTGTGACGACATCATTAAGGAAACTGCCGAAAAAAAAAAAAAAAAAAAAGAAGTCGTCGAATGTCCGCATACTTTTGAAAAAAAAAAAAAAAAGGTGGAAAGAGAAAGGAAGTGGTGCAAATACTCCTTTTTTAAAAACAGGATTATTTATTATTCGTTCACAAGTGGTGGAACTGGCACAACTGTTCATTTGCACCCTGAGACGTTCTTCATAAAGAGACTTTTATATGAAACATTATTTTATCATACACATCTGCAGTGCTGACGTGATCTGACTGAGCGTAAAGGCGTAAACTGCTGAAAAATGTCCTCATTTTTAACAAAGTTCATCTCACCATCAAAAAAACTAAACAAAAGAAAAAAAACAGATAAACCGTTTAAAAGACATTTCTCACTCTTTCCCCACATCACATCACGACACAACACTTTCTCCAAATATAGTACTAACAAAAGTCTCTCAAAAATTAATGGTGTGATCGTTCTCCATCTATTAGTCCATCCATCACTTCTGATTGGACTCGAGTGTGATCGTGCAGCCTGTTCGCAGTTCCCTCCAGCAAAGAGCTGTCACACTGCACGAAGTGGAGGCCTGTGGGTAAATCTGTCCCGCTAAAAAAGCATAGAGTCACATGTACATGAATTCTCATATTAAAAAGAGAAAAAAGGCTTTCCCATTTCTGTCTGAAATGTCCTTGGTGAGCTCCTCTACATACGATGACGTGCTCAACTTGCCCAAAACTCTCCGCATTTTGAATACGAGAACATTTTGCGTTGTTTTGGACAAACGGATTTACTAATCACTTTTACAAAAAAGACGTCTGGACAGTTATGCTTTAATTATATGAGAAGAGTTTTACGCAAGGCATCGTGCACCTACAGATCAAGAGGCTTGGCCTTGTACTGCATTTCAAAAACTGCTGAGCCCTGTAGAGCCTTGTATTTCAGAAACTGCTGATCTCCAGCGGTTTTCATGCAAAATAGTCACTACAGTTTGCACAGAATAGAAAACATAAAAAAGGAAAAGAAATATTTCATGTGCAAACAAGAGAGAGCGGCGTAGAATAACCGGACATCTCATGCTGACAGGAACTCATTTCAGAAGGCAAAACAACGGTGGATCTGCTTTAACAGCAGAAGACCATGTTGCGTTAGACAGGTGCTATTTTGTGGTCTGACCGAATGTGGCCCTTTGTTGTTGTAGCCCATCTGCCTAAAAGTTGCGCACTCTAGTTAAAGTAACAGGTGTGTTTGCTTACAAGATACACCGCGGACATGCTTTTTTTTATGCACTTTTGTAATAATTGATGATTTTGTATCAACACTAATACAGACCACATGTGACTTTTTTTTTCCCACTTCGGTACTTTTGACTAATTTCTTTCAGGGCTCTATTTATTTGAAATAATGATTTGCTTGTTTTAGTCATCATCCGTTATATCCCTTAAGCCCCTCCTCATTCATAACCGCGTGGGAGGCTCGGTTGACGAAGCTCAGCACTATGTGACTTTTTATCCGACGTCTCGGAGCTGCACCAGCTGTGGGGTAGGGATGAAACCTTCTCATGTACATATTAATAAACAGCGTTTTTAATAAATCTGACTTCCCGTACATGTGACCTATTTGAATTCTAAAAATAAACTGAATCTATATAGACAGTTTACATAACCATTTGAAAGAGAACAGGGAAAAAAAAAAGCTCATACCTCCATAACTGTCCATCAAACACTATTCATTCAGATGGCTAAAGGAATTAATAAACCTCTAGAAGACAGACATAACCTGGAGTTTAGAATGTAGTCTAGTCTGAAGTCACAAGAATAAAGCAAGCCATAGTGTAGTATTCGATACAAAAAGAATCGGCTTATAAACAAGTCGTCATCAATAGCAAGGATGGACTGTAATGCCCTCCTTTTCAAAATCCAACAAGTCAAAAAATAATAAATAAAAGACATGCAGTTCACAAAACTTAACGAAAAAAAAGAAAGAAAGAAAGAAAGAGATCACTATAACCCTTTCACCCCTCCAGCTTGGCAGAAAGTAGGTGGCTGCCAAGGGGAAAAGAAGAAGCAGCAGCAGATCAACCAGATGTAGAGCAAGCATGGTACTGGCCTCGAGGAAGGAAACTGAACGCACAGACTCAGCACAGGCTGGATCGAGTTGCCTATAGGCACTAGTAAAGAGTTAGTGAAGCGTGGCCAGGAAGCATGCATTAAACAAGAGAAAGAAAGGCGGACCATATTACAGTTGAGAAGTCTGCGGAGGCGAGGCATCTCGAACGTCTGCCGTTTCCCAAAACCAAGCGCTGGATGTTAATGCGGCACAGTGTGCAGAATGTCATCCCACGATCAGGTTCAAATAGAGGAAAGCTGCCTGGCATGCTCCTGAAGGATTTTTTTTTTTTTGACTGATTGTTGATGTTGAGCTGATTTTGCTCAGAAGGCTTAAACATGGCCCTTTTTCCTCAAGGGTTATGCCGTGTCGCACCTCCTAGGTAAGTGTAAGTCGAGTATGTATCCAAAAATCTCAATCAAGAGGACAAGAGAACATAAAAACAAAAAGACGCTCATCCATCAAGGGGTGACGTTTAAACTACAGCATTAAACTCGAATGACCTCCTGTAATGGCGGCGTCTGATACAGTTCAGACATTTCTCCTGTTTAAAAATCAGACAGCTGATTTAACTTATCAGTTAACTGTCAGGTTTAGTATGTGTGTTTGAGCAGAGATATCGCCAAACCGCTGGATTCCAACCCTCCTGTTAAGGAACAGAAGGAACTAAGATGCTGAATTGTCTCAGTAGGTGGCTTCCAAGAGCTGGTCCGATCCTTCTGGAGAAAGGAAAAAAAATAATTATAAAGTCTCGGAGTGAAAGTATGCACCACGATTATGTTGGCAGCTGGGCGTGCTTTCGTGTTGTTCTTCGGTTTCTGACATTAAATAACAGCAAGCCACTTTTCCACAGCTTTTTAACCACATAAAATAAACAACCGCGCTCCAATTCGCTCACAAATCCCTTCCAATCAGCAAGAACGCTGTGCACACCAAAACGAGGCGTAATGACCCTGATTTTCTGTCCCACCCAAAGTTTACAGACCATTACGAGAGCATTGAGAATGTAACCTAAATCCCTGTGGACTTCCAGAGACGAAGAGAAAGCTCGCTGATAAGAGAGAGAGAGAGAAAGAGAGAAAGCCATGTCTTTTTTTAAGAGGTCTAGGGCAGGATGAACTTATCCCAGCTGGAGGTCTTCACCTTGCTGAATGATAGGAGGTAGGCGAGAGGGAGAAAGAAAACAGGCAGGTTTATCAGTCGTCCAATAGCAATAAAGGAGAGTGAGGAGATAAAGCCGTCAGTCTCTCTCTCTCTCTCTCTCTCTCTCTCATACACACACACACACAGATAAAGTAAAGAGGATGATGAGCTTTGTTTTGAGTGAACCAGGGAGTTAAAAAAAAAAAGAAAGAAAAAGAAGAAGACAGAAATACATCTTGACTTATTGACAGAACTCTCCTGATGATAAAACCAGTAATCTTTTGCCACCCAAAGAATTTCAATCAAAGAGTCCGTCAGTTTGCTCATCCAGCCAAGCCGGATTCTTCTTCATTTTTTTCCCCTTTTATAGCTCTGACTTCACTCCAGTTGGCTCCTCTGATGCTGCAATTATTCACATAGGATTAACCTTCCTGACTTCAAGCCCGAGCTGCTATAAAAGCTACCTACCGCTTTTTAATGTCAAATGTTCGCTTGATGTGTTTGAAAGTTCCTGGCCAAAAGCCACTAAGGATGCTTTTGAAGCTAGACATCTTGTGGCGCGGGGGTTAATTGTGTTTCTGACACAGTTATCAAGGGTCGCAAATTAGAGGAAAAACGTGTCCTTGATGTCGGATTTGTTTCGGGACGCTTCCACACGTGTACAAATTTTTCGCTTGTTGTATGCATGAGAGGGGTATTTGCCATCAACGTGGACTCAAAAGCTACAGATGCTCTGGTTAGTCTTCCTGGCCTTAACATTGATGCGACATACTGTATCACGTCTTGCTATTAAACCTCCATCTCAGACACCCAGACAAGAAGGCAGAGGGCAATTACGAGAAAATAATGAAGAAAAGCAAATTGCCCTCGAATGATTAAACTGTCGTGACCAATCAATAACAGAACCGTGATGACATACACGAAAGTGCGGAATGAAAGCACTAGGGCGGCGGCGCTCGGACCGGTCAATCCTATTTGGTTGACAGTTGCTCCGGTAAGTGGTTTTGTCATGCCCGTTTGACCTCTGATCTCAATCAGGCGCTCCTTTTTTTTTTTTTTTCTTCTTCACCATCCCACCCTAGACCACCAATCATGCAGCATGATACTGCTACAATAACTGGGGGTTTTAGCGCGAAGCAAATAACACACTGGTGTGAAATGGATCGGGTAACGTGTCTTCCTCGTGAGGGCTGCGGATGTGACTCAGGCAACACCTGAATAAGAACACATGACTAAACATAAGATTTGTGTGAAAGCTAAACAGCTGTGTGGTTGATTTTTTTTTCTGACTAGGGACTAACTTGCATTCCAGTGTGTTGTTCAGAAACGATAAAAAAATTTTTTTAAATCCTGGAATAATTGGGTTGATCCTTCCATGCCGTCCCCTTCGGCTGCCTCGCCTTTGTCCTGCACAGTCCTGCGCAATTATTATTTCAATCATGTCAGACTTTGTGCAAAAATTCTGCCAAATAGAGGAACTCTGGCTGGATGTAATACACGGTTGGTTGCCTCTGATTTCGTCTGTGCCTTGATCCAAATGCACAGCGGCAGACCGGAGAAGACACGGACATCAGACATGGCGGCATTCAAGCCCTTGAGGAACTATGTTCAGTGTTTAAAAAAATAAAAAAATAAAAAGTTCAGGGTCGAGAAATGGTACAAACGTCTTCTTCGGATGTATGTATTAAGGGTTTCATTCATCCAAGGCACTGTGTAATCATAAAGGCTTCTGGACCCCTGGGGAAATCCGAGGTGTTTCATAAGTGCTCAAGGTGAAGAAAAGCATCATCGTCCTGGCTTGGCTAAAGCCCTCTCTGTCTTTATATAAACACCTACAAATCCAACACTCTCCATAGTTTTAGACATTAGAGATCCTGTGCTTGATCACAGTGAGCGATAAAACTGTACAAGGATTATTAACCAGAAACTTTTTACTATTAAAAAACAAAAAACTCTCAAGTCAGTTGCACAGGTTGTGCAGATTCTAGATTAGATTAGATTAAACTTTAATGTCATGGTGCAACGTACAAGTACAAAGCAAATGGAATGCTGTTAGCATCTAAGCAGAAGTCTGTAAGTGGCCTGTTTACAATAAATAGCAATATAGTAAATGAGGGTATGGGTCCATACTGTATGTACAGGGGTGAGAGTGATTAATGTACAGAAGGTACAGCACGTAATAAGGACATATAAGGGTATATAATATTACACACAGTATAACTGTGCAAAAAAAAGTGTACGGTGGATAAGATGATAACATGCTCAACAAGATGTACGTACAGTATATATGGGTGGAATATACAGTAATGCAAAGTTAAAAATAAATTACAGAAGGTGCAAAGATGGCAAAGTGGATGAACCAGTGCAATATAGTCTGAAAGAAGTACCGTATTTGTATGTTAACAGACCTTGTTCAATATGTTTATTAAAGAAGGAGTCTCCAGTGTTAGTGTTTTGTAACATACAATGTTTTTTTTTCCCCCTAGAACAAAGACCTGCTATAGCATAAGTAATAATTAACAGTAAATTTCATTCATTTCACAACATTAAGTTTAACTCCACAGTACATCGATTTTAAAAAAAAAAGGTGTGACCTGTTATTCATGAATAGATTTAAAATTTTAATCATTTGGCAAAATGCTGTGGTGCAAAAAGTGGTGTTAAACTATTCAGGACATGCTGTTGGTGAAATCAGTCCACTTTAAGGTTATAGGAGAAACTTTGTTGTTGATTATTTTATTATAAAATCATTACATGTTTCGTCCCTTACTTTAGTATAAACAACGGCAGTCGTATGTGTTACTGTTCCTAAGTTTATTGTATTTCTAACAATAATTTAAAAAAAGATACTACCATAAAAGATTCATAAATGTCTATATACATCTAATTGTCTAGGGTTAGGGTATCTGTGAACTTTGAACTGTGACTTTGCACATTATGTGGTCTCTTCATTCTACTTTAATTCTTTTTTTATTTGAATATATTTTTATTTGATTATTTGTACATCGTGTAAATTTCAAATTCTTTTTATAGTTAAAAGAGTTTTTCTATATTTTTCTACTTTGTAAAAAAAAATCTCTTATTTCATACTTTATATTCTTATAGAAAACTTTTAGTTCTGTTATTTTGAAATCTTTAGATTATCAGCAGTCATATGAGCATTTCACGTCAGATCATATACTGTGTATGACTGTGCATGTGAAAAATAAAACTAGATTTAGAAATTGTCTAATAATTACTAAGTGGTCCATACATTTTGTGTGAAAGTTCAGGATCCTTACCTCCACCACCACCGAGGAGACTGGAGTTCGCTGTTAAGGAGACAAAACACAAAAATCAGTGTCAGGTCTAGAAAAAAATTTTTCTTTATCTCAAAGAGGACACTATTATTCAGATAAGAGCAGACACAGACACAGACCTTGAAGGTCAAGCATACTCGTACGCTCTAAAGGTGAGATTTATTCATCGTGCAGGGATCATGCAGGGATTCCGAGGCACAAGCGTGCGTGCACCGTCGGCGCTGTGCTTTTTTTGGATGACGGCGTTCCGAGGCGAGTGAGTCTGAGCAGATGCTGTGAGGGCCGGGAAGCACTTTGATGCTACGTCTCTGATCTCTCGTGGAGAGGAGGCAGCTGAGGGTCACGAGTCTGCCTGTCGTAACTTTGCTCACGGGCACGCTTAAAAAGAGCCCGGGCGAAACCCCGCTCCTGTTCCTCACCTCTCTAGACCCGATAAACACAATCGGCTTTACAAACACCCTTTCTTTTGTTACTCCTAGAAGATTTTTATTGGAAATTTGTTTCCATGGTCAAAGGAAGGCAACATCAAGAAAGTGTTGGCGTGTCAGCTCCAGGCTTTCCAACGACTGATTAAAAAGGGATTTAAAAAAAAAAAAAAAAAAAAAGTTTATTTGGACACTGTAGGCAAAATAAGGCAGACATGTTCAAAAAAAAAGTGTGGTTCACAGAAAGTGCAGTCCACACCAACATTAATCACAATTAGTACAGTAGTGTTGGAGCAATAAAACAAACAAGCAAATGATCAAAGTCTTATTCTGCTGTGGCGAAAGTTCCCTCTTTTATGAGCCAGAAATGTGAGTGAGTAAAGGTGTTCATGCTGATTGAGCTCATTTTTTCCAAAATTCTTGAGGGATGCTTTTGGATGTACTGCAATGTGTGAGAATTTACTTTGTTTTAAGTGTGTGCGTGGGCGGAAGGACAAAAACCTTCCCTTTTTTATGTTGATAAAGACATGCATTTCGTCAAGCACTTTGTTGCGCAAACACTAAATAGAAGTGAAAGATGAAAAAAGGGTTTAAAAGCTTCCAGCTGGCATGGGTAGAATCTGGATTTTGTTGCGAGTGATTTTTTTTTTTTTTTAAGAGCTGAGACTTTTCTTCTTTTTTTTTACTGCATTCGGCACTTCGTTTCATTTAGACTCTTTTTACCACGATCGCCCTCTGCCCGAATGTCTAGACTCGCTCTAGATTGTCGACGAGAATAAAATCTAACTGAGAACAATCGTATAATTATAGAAAGAGCGTAAAAATGCACATACATCGGACGTTAACGTACTTTAGCTGCACAAGATGTTAAAAGTGTTAGAAGCTGTCAGAGGGAAAAAGAATTTGCTCGTGCTATAATTGCAACTCAGAAGGGTGTCGTTACGTTTCGGGGTCAAGGCATTTTTAACGGTTCTCGAGTGAAAGAAATAATTTGCTCCAGGACGACATCTGTGCCAACGTCTCCATAAGGCTATATCCACACTAGCAAGCAAGAGTTTTAGGGACACCTGCAGTTCTGCACAAGTTAGGTATGACACAGTAAACAGGGCAGTGGTGGCTCAAACGGTCGAGGCTGTGGGTTCGGGTGTTCGAGCCTTAGCACCGCCAAAGTGCCACTTGAGCAAGGCCCTTATCCCTGTTCTGCTCCAGGGGCGCTGTAAGCTGGCTGACTCTGCATTCTGACCCCTGTTTCCTACAGTAGGTAAAATTGTTTCACTGCGCTGGAAAGTACATATGACGAATAATTGATTATTATTATTATCTTTATATCTTTTATATATTTTATTATTATTATTATTATTATTAAAGGGTCAAATCCAAACTAATGGTTCATATGATTCCTTGGACCCATCCTGTGGCATACCTGGACCAGCAATTTAACTTCCAAGCTTACAACGGAGGTATCATCTTATACTGCCATAGAGAGTACATACTACTAGTACAAAGTCAACCAAATTTCATGGCAATTACCACATCATTTACTCTGCCTAACAAGTTGCCAAAGCCATAAAAAAAAAAATAATAATAATAATAATAAATAAATACATCAAACTAAAATAGTTGAACCACTCTTTCACAAGACCCCAGGCTTGTACAGTGGCCACCATGTATGATGGTTGCATCGCTTCAACTTCTTCCCTTCTTACCCTTACCCGCGCCCGTCGCTCTGGAATACGATCAATCTGGACTCATCAGATCACTTGACCTTTTTCCATTGCTCCAAAGTCCAATCTTTACGCTCCCCCAGCAAGTTGAAGCCATTTTTCTGATTAGTTTTACCAACAAGTGGTTTTCTTATGGACATACAGCTGTTTAGTCCCAATCCTGTGAGCTCTGATCACATTGTGTGTGTGTGTGTATATGAAAACGCTCTTATGTTCACTATTAAACACAGCTTTGATTTCTACTGTCGATTTGTTTCTCATGCAACTTCCTCAAATATTCTTCATTCATTGAACAGTTCTGAAGTTCCATTTATTTAAAATCTTCTTAGGTGTATGCTTAATGCAGAACAATGATTTGACCCCTCTGAAATGATGAGAATTTCCCCTCAGGACCGAAAAAAGCGACTATAGCAGCGGTTGCTACAAACCCACAAGAGAAACTATAAACAACTTGTTGCCTGCTAGTGTGAGTGCAGGGTTACTAAACACCACAAGGCTTATGCCACTGTCTCGTTAAGTGGCTTTGCAGCATGGCTGACATTATGGATATCCACTTCATCTGGTACGTTAAAAGTCAACGTCTCACAAGCACAGAAGCTAATCAATTTGACACCATCGAGAGGGATGCGGAGAGACACGGGAGTCCCGAGCCCAGACAACAAAAGGGAGCTTCTTTAATGGTATGCGCTCATCCAACAGCGCTGGAGAGGCCTATCTCATCTCGGCAGGGACTTTGGTAAATGTGTTCGCCTGCAAGGCAGAACAGAAAAATCTTGTGCCTGGCTTGTTTTATTTCTTTTCTTTTAATATTCTTCTCCCCGTGCGCCGTGAGTCACACCGACCACTCCTTTCATCTTTCCTCTTTATTCCTTTTCTTTTAGTCCTTTTTTTCCCCACCCCTTCAAAGTGTCTCATGCGCACACATCTCTTAACTCCGCAAAGGGCAAAAACAAAACCGAGCCTTCTGCAATTGATATCAAGGGAGGCATTCAAGGCCTTGAAATAACTGGGGACGATTCCTTATCTAACAGCGGGGAGAAGGGGAACAAACGAGGAACAGCTGTTTAAAAAAAAAAGAAAGAAAGAAAGAAAGAAAGAAAGAAAGAAAGAGCTGAGAGAAAACGAGGAACCTGCACATTTTCACAAGTTGAGGAGAATAAGAGAAGAATTTAGTGAGAGGTGAAGAATTCCTCAGAACTAGCACTTGGGAAAACTGGGAACTCACAGGCTGATGTGAAGTGACAGCATCCAGGTTGGCCAGAGTTGGAAACTAAACAGGATTTATACCATAATGAAGTTTTGATAGCGTATATCAATCATGAAACACCCGAGCTCACCATATGCTTCGATCTGTAGATACTGGGCACTAGGGATAACTCAGGAGTGGGTTTTTATATATCTAATACAAGTACATAACACTTTATACACTGGTATAGCGATGGTACATTAACAAATCTGTGATCCAGCCTACTATTATTTCCACTGCTGATCAACATAAATTATAGCTAAGTGCCTTATTTTGGTTACCTTTCTCGCCAGGCTTCCAAGAGTACCAAATGCAGACATAATAGTGGAACCAGAAATAGTGCAGACCACTGATTGGTCAAAAGTAATCACTGAAGGATAAACATGAGCCATCACAGGAGTCAGAGACCAGCTAGCAAGAATCATTTATATACTGGTATTTGGACTCCAGACCATTGGCCAGAGAGGTGCAATCATCCCAGTATTATCAAATTTTACATTATGCAATTCAGACACCAGCTAGCTAGAGCGAGCACTTCAGCTCTGCAATCTAAAGAGAAGTGACCAAGAATGTTCACATCAGGTACGATGGAAGATCTGAGCTGAGTCACAAAACTTGGAAACCAATCCACAAAAGGAGAGGACTTCATAATATTTCTTGATGATGATGATGGTGCATAAATACAGTGAAAGAAAATTAGCGTCATAATTTAAACATTTTTTTTTTTACTTTTAACGAAAAGATCCAGACACTTGACCAGGGAGTGAGCATGCTGTAGAGCAAAGATGCATGCCAGTGGAAAAGTGTTGAATCTCTCACTCTGAATTAATAGGGCGTTGGTAGTCTCCTGTGCACAGGCGTATAATTTGATAGAGTGGCTGCGCAGTCATGGACACCAGCATTCAAGACGCAATTTGACTGAGCTGTTTCAAAAAAGAAAAAAAAAAAAGAAAAGAAAAAAAGAAAAAGAAATGTTTAGTTAGGAGGTTTATCTCATAACTGAAACCTAAATTGCAAGTGAGAGAGCAAGACAGTAAGACAAAGGAAAACTAAGACGTGAGAGGACAATGTTTGCTAGTTTAGTCAGTCACAGCGGTGTCAAGGAATGTTTTTAATCAGTATTCCTGATGAGCACAATGAAAAGGAAAGGAAAGGAAAAGAAAGATAAGGATAGAAACAGTCATAATTAAACCCCTGTCTTTAACACCTCTCAGCCACAGCAGAAAACACAAACGTGTGAATTGCATTCAGTCCCGCTTCGGTGAGTGCCTTTATCTATCCTACAAAGTTCATGTGTCTCGAAGAGACCGGCTTCCTGTCTGTTGGTCTACTTCCTGCTTCGCTACAGGAAATAAACCGGAGACTGGTGTTAACTTAACAGTACGTGAAATCTGACTATAGGAGTTCACGTGAAAAGTGTAGCGACTCTGACAAGCGAGCAAACTGTAAATATGGAAACCCTCTGGCAGATAAATCGAATTCTAAGAGAACCTTGGAAACTATATGGATCGGGTTTGTTATCTCAACACAGAGAACTTAAAAGTCTTTCAAGTCTAACATCTAACAGTAAAGCGTCAGAAGGGCAGGTGGGGGAGGGGGTTTGGTCATTAACCGGAGTTTGTAGACAACTCCGTAACACCTGGCATTATCCTGCCTCACACACACACACACACACACACACACATACACAATTGTATGTCTTTCCTGAATTTCCTTGTTTGAACTCAGCCTTAACACACAACAGCTATAAAGAAGTACTTCGCTACGTGCGAGCTTGTGTAACCAGGCAGAACATTTCTCGGGAGGAATAAAAACACACATGTTCAGCTAAGAGGTAGCGCATTCGATAATAATAGTAATAGACAATATTAGATTTTATATATATATATATAAAAATCTGTAAGTATTTGCATGACTATATATTTACACACAAAAATCTTACAAACAAAATGTAACTACATGTTTTTTTTAATAGTCACCTTGACAAAAACACTGTTCAACTTCTACTGCTTCAATTTTAAAAATGTAGCTGGGATTTTACAAGTGGAAATATCTTGAATCTAATTTTTCTACAATTTCAAATTCAAATTCAAATTTGCTTAATATAAGTATATCTTTCCAGAGAGAAGCTACATTATCTACTTATCTACTACATGATCTATCTTAGCACGTGAAAATATCTTGAATCTAATCATTTTATTTACAATTTCTCACAACAAACCAAACAGAACCAAATAAAATATTAATAAACTCATTTCTACATATAATTTACTATTTTAAAGCATACATTTCTTGTTTAATGGGAGATAATTTATGTATTTATTTTACAGAAAGAAGTTATATTATCTGCTATTCTGAAAAATTTATATCTTAGCAAGTGGAAATATATGGAATTTAGTCATGTTAATCTAAAATGTTTTAATATAAGACAACCATAAACCAAATATAAGATCATAAGTTTAAAAATTTAGTAAAAAACAAAACAAAACTTTAAAACAGAAATTTCTTGTTCTATTGTTCTTATTTTAACAAAAAACATGTAATTTTTAAAATTACACCCAAACATTTTTTCCAAGTATGTCTAGAAACAAGCTAAATCATCTTATCTCATTTTTACTTTAAGATTTAATTTTTTTCTGTAAAACAGAATGAAACATTTATGTTTAAATAGACTTAAACAATGTCATTTAATAATCTTATATTTGGTTTACTACAATCTTATAAAATAAAATAGTAGGTAAATTTGCCTAGATTTAAGATATCTTACTAAGACATCGAAGGTATCTTGTGGATAAATAAACAGCAAAAATACAAGACGGAATTGCTAATTGCTTCAGTAAAAGTTCTTCTCCTTCAGCGACGCCCTGCATTCATCAAAGGACCAAATACAACCTACTGCTAAACTGGAAACTTATAATTTATGATGTTTTTTTTTCTTTTTCTACCATCATAGGTTGATCATATCAAGGTTATTCTTTAATTGAAATCAATTCAATCATAGCAACTTTGAACTTTGTAAAGAACTTCCATTGTTAATGAAAATAATGACTCTTTAGAGGGTCCCTAAGTGTAAACTTAACATTTGACACCTCTATAACAATTCCTCCTCTAAAGGCTCAAATTAGCCTTAAAAAGCCGGTCCTTAATTTAAAAGTAGCTATTAAAATCAGGAGCGCTTCAAAGCTTGTGTGTGTGAAAGTCACTTTAGATCTTTCAGCTGAATAAAGAGAGTCAATACACAACCTGAGAGAAGAACACGGCTTCGGCTCAACCACCGTCTAGGTTTTTTTTTTTTTTTTTTTTTTAACTATAATTATTATTTTGTCATGGCTAATTGTCCCGAAAAGAAGAAAAGAACATCGTGAAAGAAGAACAAGTTAGTTTGTGACAACAAAAATGAGAACCAAAAAAAGTTATACAAGACTAACATTATTAAATTATTTAGTTGATATTCAAGAACGCTTTGGTGATTCCAGCTTTCAGATAATCATTAGTTTGCTTTGGTTCACAGTACTGCAGCCTGCCATCACGGTTAGCTTGAACTCGGCAATTCAAAAGCACAGTCGAGTGGAAATTGGTTTGTTAAGCCCCCTAAACACACAGACGCAAGTGTGCACCCACGTGTCTTTCTAC
Organism: Leiocassis micropogon; assembly: GCA_028565275.1. Taxonomy (NCBI): domain Eukaryota; kingdom Metazoa; phylum Chordata; class Actinopteri; order Siluriformes; family Bagridae; genus Leiocassis; species Leiocassis micropogon. The sequence continues at coordinate 4,823,357 of JAOVVA010000041.1, forward strand.
TTCACAGCCTAACAAGTCAGCCTAACGAGATCCGACAGTCAGGTCCGAACGCTGGCGTATCTCTGGTACTGTTCTGCCTCCACATGCACATGCGCACACACACACACACACACACAAACACAGAGCGGACTCGCTGAAGGGTGAAAATATCGGCCACACGACTGCAAAGCTCAGCGTTAAATTGAAGCAACTCTTGTGGGAAATGATAACGCTCTTCTTTTTTTTTTTCTTCTTTCATTAGCTCCGGAGAACCGTAAATCTTGAGCATACACCTCGCCTTCCTTAAGATGAGGAGACAAGAAAACGAAAAAGCAAAAGACAACGACGATGGAGATGGAGACGTTTCTTATTTGCGGCCTATTAAAAATACATGAATTTTGCCTGGCCTGAACGCAGCGCCGTGTAATAACTTCTGTTTTTTGTTTTTTTTTTGCTTTTTACTGTCGCGAGTGTTCCCCAAGGAGCCTCTGTGTGGACGGAGTACAGAGCTGCAAAGCGGAAGACCAGAACGAGGCTCTCACCTCACAAACACACGTCTCACACATCCACATCCTTACACACTTACACGCACACAAGGTTGGGAGTATGTGAAAAGAGGCCCAGACAGAAAGTGGATGTGATCAAAGGCTTCCTCCATTACCAGAGCAAGATGGGGTCAGTTCTCTCACCACCATAAATACAACCATATATCTCTATCTGCTGTGGTGAAAAAGTGCACAAACAGAGGAATAATAAAAGCAGCTCAATTCTGCTCGACTCAATTACATTTCCAAACTTGAAAGGGGAATGCTCTTTCTATCCAAATCGATCTCATGCACAGTTCATGGGAACTACTTTGAGCCATTCAGTGGATTTCTATACAAACCTTGTCATCTAAACCTTAAAATTTTTTTGTTTGTTTATCTCAATTTGGCGTATGCATACAGTACGTATTTGTTCCAAATGCATCGCGATATCAGGTCTACGCAGAGTCCCCCTAGTGTGTGTTCTCATTACAGCTTGGTCTCACACTTAAGGTTAAAAATTAGAGGTACTGTACGGTTATTCAAATAGAACAACTTATCACTGATCTCCAAAGCAAAGACATTTTTTCAATGAACATCTGCACCGCAAATTTCTTTAGACGTGATAAGGTGCCTTACAAAACACACACCGATCAGCCATACTGTTAAACACTAATATTTTGCCAACAAAAGACCTCTGAAGGCACCATCAAGGTAGAAAGTTTCCTCAGTGTGGTGATGCCATGATGTACGGAGGATGTGGCAATGATAATGCATATAGTTCCCACAGACAGATGCGTCTCTTACTTTTACCCATACCCCTTTTTCAACACAAATTAAACCAGGTTCAGAGCTGCTTCAATAGCAAACCTCATAGAGAGTCACGTTATTACGATATTGTAGACATCTGTGTATATCTCTACTTCCGCAGCAATACTAGAGGCAATGCTAACAGCAAAAACTTTTAGTTGGTACCGCCTTGCTGGAAAAGGGACTCCGAAGAGCTCAGAATTATGTGAATTTATGACTTGGAGACCATGAAAAACTATCATAATGTAATATCAATCATGCATCAAACACAACCCAAACAAAGAGCTGGTAGCAAAGGATGTAATATCAGTAGGTGTCTCTTTATAAAAGTGGTACGGATGCATCCATTTTCGAGCTCATCCCGTCGTCAAACACACAACAGCAGCTGACAAGACGTTAATGTTAAAGACAAAAAATACGAGTCAGAAAAATTAAATATTGGCGAAGATAAGAAACAAATGATACTTCCACAAATATTTTTATGTAGAGTATGGTTAAGTGGTTTTGCAGTAGAGGGATGGGTTTATTTGGATTACTTCAAGAAAACATTTGTTTTTATACATAATTTACTTACCACATGCATGCAAATACTGCATTGCATTGAAAGATACACACTTAAACAATTACACAATTAAAGGTGACCTACTACAACAAGCCAATTCGATTTTTTCCCCGATTGTGACCTCATAAAAGAAGACCCGCCCCCCAGCCCTCCCTCGGATTGAATCCCAGCCGTTTTTTGTTCTATGGAAGGGTGTGGCTCAGCAGTAGAGAATAAAACGGAACATTTGGAGGAGGAGCGAAAAAAAGTCAGTTTGAGGAATAAAAATGATCTTACTGGGACTGAGAGTGAGACCTCTGAGACCAACGATGACTTGTTAAAGGAATAGTCCAATATGGGACCATTAAAGTTTCAGAACACGTTTATAGTATATTTTATTACAATAATTGCCCCAGCGCCGCTGTTTGAGAAAGGCTGGAAATGATCGTGGCGTATCTAGCAGGGAAGTGTATAGTAACCGCACAGGCCCTGTTTGAAACCTAAAAAAAAAAAAAAAAAAAAAGTGATATTGCATTATTCATGGGGTACCATAATATTTGTGCCACTCATCATAATCAGAGGGATTCTCTCCAAAGAATCAATGCACTCACTTCTCTTAAGAAATGAAAAGATTCATTTTAATAGCATTACCGACTCATTACCAGCGTATGATATTTATATGCTATAATTATTTTCGCACCGTCCCCCTTTTAAAGCTTCTTTTCTCTCCCTGCTTTTTTCCTTTACACCTAATGTGCAAAGTGGCAGCCTCGCCGTACTGTAATAATGGCGCTCTCACTTCTAAACAGACTCATTATTCCGTGAGGCTTTGTGAATCATCGCTATAAAAGAGAAAGTGGTGGGGGGGGGGGCTATAACGGTGGATGAGAAGCAGCCAGTCCTACGTCTATTATTTGTTATTTCTATATGGCTATGTCATTAGCTGGATCAGAAACAGGCTGCATGAGAGGTTGCTTTTGTGTAAAAATCTAACAAGACCAGGGCCTGGAACAAATAACAAACATTTGGTTTAGGATTCTATTTAAAAATTACTAATGCATTAGTCTTTGTCAGGCTATCTTCTTCGACAAGAAGGAGCAAAAAAAAAAACGAAAACCTTTTAAATTTTCAGCGTGGCAAAAAAAAATCGAGTTGTGTTGCATTTTTTATTTTTTTTGGGTCAGCAGAGAGAGAGAGAGAGACGTGGGACAAATATTAATGACCCGTGAAATCATATTTCTGTCACTAAAGACTAATCCTAGCTCACATAGTGAAGACGGTGTACATTTATGCCCACCAAGGCACGACTTCTACTCCATCCAGTTTAACAGGGCTGTGAGGAACACTGCGACACCGTTAAATCGGACCGTCTCGGTTGCTGAAGAGTGCGCGCTCGGCATAAACAGCTGGCTTTCCATAATTCACTCGGTGTATCAATGCTACGAGGTTTAAAAATATCTATTCCCCTCTAATAGTTTTAATTTGTCTTGGTATCTTGTAAAAGTCAAAACTTGTAAAAGTTTTTTTTTGGCTTCGTTTTTCTGTATGCTTGTGTAATGTCGGCTTTATGTGCCACATCACATGAAACGGTGTCTGTGACTGGATATAATGAAAACTGTGCCCTGTTCAGTTTTAAGTAAACACGGACTTCTTTATATACTCAGCAAAAAAAAGAAACGCCCCTTTTTCAGGACTGTGTATTTCAACAATAATGTTGTAAAAATCCAAAT